>JZLH01S0040497.1:3227-16841 GCA_001188425.1 Eucidaris tribuloides
TCTTTTAATAACACGTCACAAGATTAATGAGCTAGATTTTGTATGTTTGACTGGAGAGTGAAAGTTCTGAAAATTATATCCATTCATTTAACCCAAATTATCTATGAACAATTGGTCAGAATTTTTAAATAAAAATGTTCAAAAATAAGGCTAAGATTGCACCAGAGAGCACCTAACACCCATGAACTTCCAGGGCCCTAAAGCGGGCCCTGGACCCCGGCCGAAAGGACTTCACGTTTCGCGCTCGTGATGCGCGCTTCGCGCGCATGGCCATGAGACTTCGCATTAGGATATTTCCTTTGGACACCCATTAATTTTTTGGGACACCCATTAATTTTTTTTGGACACCCAATTTTGAAATCCTGGCTAAAGCCCTGACTACATGTAGATAAACTGTTCAGACATTTTGTACTATGTAGGCTATGTTACAGGGGAGATCCTTTCAGAATAGTTAATCCATTAAAATGAAACACAAGTTTTGACAATTTATTTTCAAATGCATTATTTTAATATTTTCATTATGTTCTATAGATCTTATGTAGATAGGCCTACTGTAATAATTTAGCAAATTCATAATCTTACCTCAGTTCCCATGCACTATTAGTAGCACTTGAGAGCAAGGATATGATTCTTAAACTGAATGTCATGCACTCCTCTGTATGTTGTGTGAGATGTGGTAATCTATTAAGTGTTCAAGAACTAAAGAATTTGATGAAACTTGAAAGAAATGTTTTTAAGTAGTTACTGCCATTTTTTTAAAACACTGTGGTTTACATGAAGGATCAAGGTTTTAAAATGAAGGAACTTGTACTTTTATAGTTAATTATGGTTTTAAATGAACAAAGGAACATGACTTCAGTTCAAATTACATACTGTTTCATGCTCAATCAGAAAAACATCAATATAACCTTGTTTTTTTTTGAGATGTGGTCAACTAAGTTGACAAAAAACTGAAAAATATAATGAAACTTGAAATCAATGTTTTCAAGTAGTTACTGCCATTTTTAAAACACTGTGGTTTACATGAAGGATCAGGATTTTAAAATGAAGGAATTTTGCAGTTTACAGTTGAGTTAATTATGTTTTTTACATGAACAAAGGAACATAACTTCAGTTGAAATTACTGTATGTTTCATGATGAATCAGAAAAAAAAATCAATATGACCTTGTTGTAAAAGCATTATTCAAAAGTACGTGTACTGACTGTTCTTTGTCAACTTGAAGGATATGTGTAGTACAGAAATACATGCACTTTATACATGGAACTTTGATTCAAGATAAAACCGGAATGTTGAGGTTAGGGTGTACAGTGGTTAAAGCCCAAGTAAAGTTTTGGTAAATGGTATAAAAAAAAATTCTTTGATTGTGTTTTTTTTTAGAGACATGATCAATTAATTCCCTGAAAATTGCTCACTCTGAAACGCTTCCATTTGTGAGAACTTACTCAAAATGTTAACTGTGTGTGTGTGGGTTCGGGGGGGGGGGGGGGTACCCAACATTTTTTATCAACTGTACTACATGTACAGTAGTAATGTCAGCTCAATGATGGTTTAAAAACCAAGACATGGCAGTGACAACATTTTTGTGTTGGTTGATTTGATGTTGTTTTCTAATGTCTAGTGTGCCAATAGAATGTGAAAAGTTGAGGAAAAAGTTGAAGTTGCAACCAAAACTATACACAAAAATGTAGGCCTATACCTGGGCTTTAAAAAAGACCATCTACAAGTTCTTCTTTTCTGCTCACAAGTTCATTTTTACAGGTCAAATGAACTTGTGATCAGGAAAGAAGAAACTTTTTGATTGTCATACCACCTGTCCAGTCAGGAAACAAGAGTCGATAAAATTCAATGTGAACACTGTCTGTGGGTCTGCAGGTCCTGTTACACCATCGTTTCAAAGTTCAAACTTCAATGTGTAAAATGATCTTTTTTTTCTTTTTTTATTTATGTTTTTATTGATAAATCAACAGCATACAAATCCTTTACATCAAATTTCACTATGTAGGTTACATAAACAAATCAAAGATAAATCATAACATATACAAAAGATGATCTTGGTGTCATACACGATTTATGCACTTTTTTGCAAAGAATAGGCCTATATTAGTCAAATTGCAACAGTGGGGGAGGGGCTTTCATACCACTGTTGCTATTGTAATCGCAGATGTTGTTGTGACCAATGTTGATGCCGTCATTGTTTTCGTTTTATTATATTTGTCTGTTAGAGTGTTTGTTTTTCTGTGTGTTACATGTAGTATGCAACTATACGTATATGAGACGGCTTACAGTTCATATTTTTGTGCCTATTTCCTGTTACATAGCTGAGTTATAGCTGCTGAGAAGGTTTGTTTAACTCTTAATGGGCCATAGTTGCAGATCTGACCAATATACATAAAGTCAATTAGAGTTGTATATCCTCTGGCACATTAAGAGTTAACTCAGATACCAAATTTAGTCATTAGGCCCCCTATACATGTATATGAAATAGAAACTAATTTCAGTTTAACCTGTTGGAGACTAAGAATAAGATCTCTCGGGCTGGGATCTATGGAGAATGTGTGTTACATTCAAATCAGATCATCTTTAACCGGTTAATACAGATTCTAATAGATTCAGACCCTATGAGTACAGTACTGTATTTGCAGAGTCTGAATCTAAGACCCCGTTTACAGTGGGGGCCGAGCCGCGGCCGAGCCAGGGCCGAGCCTCACTGTAAACGCTCAAAGGCCAAATGCGGGGCCAAAAACGGCCGCGCATTTGGCCAACCTTAGGAGGTAGTCTCGGCCCGGGCCGAGCCCGGCCTTTTCTCACTGTAAATGCATCTCAGGCCAAAATGCGGGGCCATGCACCTTCGCTCTGTGACCCCGGCACGCTCCCTAATAATCGTTTGTTTACATGCATAGCGCCACTACGACAAAATATTGAAAGGTTGAAGTTACATGCCGGGCCGAGCCCGGCACTGTAAACGCACATAATTCGAGGGCCGAGTACCGCAATTAAAGCCGGGCTCGGCCCGGCCCTGCACTGTAAACGGGGTCCAAGTTCTCTTCTAAACCGAAAATGAGTGGTATGGGTTATAGCACTCTTTGCTTTTCTAACCCATATACTTTGACAGTCAGATACAAGTTAATTGTTGACTGAATTCCTGTCATACAGATATGTTTACATCACATCAAGGACAAACATGAAGCAGTTCTATAGACATTCTCGTGACACCAATTTCCATTGATTCTTCTGGTCGGTTGAGCATCCTACAATTCAATAACCATGTTTTGGTACCCACACCGGAGGTCGCAGACCCATCACGATTCTTCTTTGCTCCATTAGTATCACACAGAGTCTCCTTGACTTTGTGTGTTGCTAACACTTACACGGGTAATCGTGGGTAATTGCACGCTGCTGTTTGTAAATTCGTCTCCAAATTTTTGCCCGATTTTCACCTCATCATCCGCACGCAGACTTACAAACACGAACTCGAGCGTACACAAACACACTTTTCGCACATATGGACCTCCTTGTAACTCTATCAAAAGCGAGGTGTTTTTTGCATCAGTCGTGATTTGTACACACCCCCTGTCGGTTTTGGTAGCAGTGAATATGAAAAGGAATTCAAGCCACTGTCGGGATATGGACTTCGCCACAAAGGTCATTACAGATCCATTTTACATTGCCAAATGAGCCCATGTCTTGAATACAATTCTTTTGGTGTGAAGTGGTCAGACTTCCTGAAACAATGGACCTTCAGTAAAGTTGGACAGTAATGGACACTACCATTTCTCAAACGTGCCTGACAAAAAGAGTTTAATTTGTTATTGTTGTTTTTCTTCAAATTATGAACTTACAGAGTTTTATGCAAACAAAAGGGGTAGGGTGGCATAGGAGGTGTCTGTTTTTGTTGTCCTTCAAGATAATCAAGCAATAAATAATTACAATTAGTGTTGACATGGTGGGGGAGCTCTTTTCAAAATAAAGAACAATGATTTTGAAAGGGAAACTTTCATGACAAAATCATGAACTGGAGTTTTTTAAATCTACAAATCAGTTTTTCAGTGAATGATATTATAATTGCATGATGATTTCCTTTAAATTGCCAGTTAATGTTCTTCGGCCTACATGTAGGGTATGCTGTCAAGGAGTGTGACCCAAGCTGTGATCGTATCAGCTGTCACAGTGCTGATACTCCTATTCTTGACAGAAAAGTACTGTAAAAAGAAAGTTGTAAAAGTTGTGGTGTAGTATTTGACCTTGTCCTTTGATTTTTTTTCCTTAGGTTTTTCATAATTTGAAGAAAAAAAAATCACCCATCATGCTAAGGTCACTGATAGCTGGAAAGTATTACCATGCCTGGGGGATGCTCTTGCTATGAGGTAACGTGCAAGGTTCAAAGGTCAAATAGATCTTTAGGAGTCATTAAACCATTGCACTTCAATTCATTTCATGTCAGACTGATGTACCCTACTGTGGCTGGTATTTAGTCTTTCATTTTCATATTGTCAACAATGTTAAGAAATCTGCAAATTTTGTATTTTACTGAGAAGATACTGATGAAGATCTTGTTAGAAAGGCAAAGTTTAGCTTCATGTTATAGTGAACATTTTAATATTTTATGCATTGTAATTGAGCTCCATTTGGAAATAATACATCTATCAAGGTCTACACACTTGTACAACCAAAATTAGACATGTACATTGTAGGCCTACTATGCAGAACAAAACAATATGTACCACAAAGTTCTACAGTATTGAGAAAAAGATAGGAGTTAGCTCTGTATGAAATTCAAAGCTTGATATCATATACTTTAATACAAACATCCTTATCTTCAAATGAGAATCAGGATAATAATTTTTAATATTGATTGGAGAGCGGCCGTAAATTTCCATATTTTTAGGGCAAAGCCACTTTACTGTAGGGCACATTCCTATATTACAGGACAAATGGATAACATTATAAGGGTGCAAAAATCTTCCAAGGCCAATGACAAGGGCATCAAGGCCAGTCACTAGAACCCCCTTCAGACAGCCCAAACTCGCCGGCTCTGAGCCGGCTCTGCTACTCCTCCACTTTCTGTCTGAATGGTTTAAGCCGGCGAAAAGGAGTATTAAGTACACCCGCTCTGAGCCTGCTCTAAAACACCTCCGGAGGTGTTTCGGAGCCGGCGAAAAGGAGTAGCTGATACGCTTCACCCTCTGTCTGAATGACTTAAGCCGTCTCTGCTACTCCTTGCGCAGTGATGCATGCAAAGTTCACCAACATCCGCGCCGAAAAACAAAAGAAAATCGCGCGTATAAATATACACTTCCTGTTCCGGTCTTGCAAGGTGTGTAGTGACTCCACCTTTTTGGTTGCTGTGTGAATGGTTTAAGATGGCGGAAAGGCGTAGCTGCTACGCGAATTCTGTGCTATCTGAAGGGGGTCATCGGAGGGTTTCAAGACCGCTCAGAGCCGCCGCAGCTACACCTTTTTCTATCTGAATGTGGCTCAGGGCATCCAAGGCCATGGCCTTCCAATTTTTTTCAGGTGCTGCACTGCTGGCCATGTCTCCTTGTAGCAAGAAAAAGGCGTGAGGCATTTTGCTGCATCGCTGGAATACCGAGGTAATAATATAATGGGACCATATCTTATGGCCATCCTGCGACCTTTCGTTCGGGTCAGCTAGTGGTCACTTCCACCCCATTAATCTCCCTTCAATCTTCAGGATGTTATTGTAATAACACAGAAACGAGGGGAAGGTGCCTTGCAAATTTCATGCTTCGTTCTTCCCTTGCCATTGCAGTCCAGGATTGAGAAAGCTCTCTGAATTCTCAATTTTGTACTAATATGGGATATTGATGTAATTTTCACAGCCAAATTCAAAACATTAAATCAAAGGGAAATATTTTAAAATTCCAATCAGAAGTTAGTCATACATGTATGTACATGTAATTTCAAAACCCTACCTACAATAAATGAGAATGTATGGACTTTATATACTGTAAATACGGTGTATGGCATAATCCCCTCCCCCTTTCATCAAAAAGATGAAAGATAACTAGTATACAGTAAGGAAATTCCAAAAACAGGAATAAGGATATAGGATTTAAATTTACACTGCTATATTTAGTTCATTAGAGTTATAACCAGTTTTAATCGTCAGTGACAGAATTTAGCAATCAGCATTATTGACTGCAATGAAATATGCAAGTTGGGTCCCAGTTTTGTTGTAATTCATTCAGCAGAGAGTCTTAAAAAGGGTTGGTGTTCCGAATCACTGCAGTATTGTATAAAAGTTACTCCTAAATAACGGTTAATAACGGTACCATGATAAAACCAGACTTTGGATGACGTGAGCGTGCATTGTCATCCCGTAATTTGATAAATTCCTTGTTTGCCGTAATTTTACAGAATAGGAAATTGTCAAGCAAAAATAGATCCATAACAATGAATTAATACATCATACTAGTCGAATATTTTGACAATCTCACCGCATGTTTATGGATTATGTCGGTGTATTATTGTATGCCTTGCCAATAGACTGCTCGGTTGTCTATTTGTAGGCACAGTTAGCATTGCAATCGCAAATCAGAGTTTGGCAAATAAACACTTATGTAGCTAATTCATACGAGAGGGTCTCGTTATCGAGTGAGTTTTTTATGTCGATAGCTTCCTGAGTAGAGTGATTGAAGTTACGGTTGGCTAGGTTTCAAAAACGCGATCTGATTAAAGTCTGTACGGTCGGCAAATAGCAATTTCAGTGGTTATAAAAAAAGGAATAATGATATTAAAATAATGGTGTATGATATACTAGGGTGTGCTGTAGATGTATGTGCTAGATGGCAAAGGTTTTTTTGTGCACTTGACGTAAAAATGGATCGATTGGAATCTGCTTTAGTCACTTCCATTATTTACAAGAGTAGTACTCGTACATGTATTCCTGTAAATGTTAATGGAAATTACTAAGTTAGAAATTTAACTAGAGACAGTTGTAGCGTTTAGATTTTAGAATATTTTAGCACATTTTAATAAATTGGTTATCTTTTCATATTTGTAGCACAGTAACATTTTTCTACACTGTCGTCTGTGCCTCTTGATTTAAATGGTACATGTAGTTTCAGAAAAAAAAACTATTAACTGGAATATGATTTTGAATTAAAATAAAATGTTAGTAATTAAAGTAGTGAAAAGCTTAAAGATGTTGTGAGCAAGTTTGTAAAGCCATCACAAATTGTTTTTTTAATTCTCTGGTGTATTGTTTTGTTTATTTCTTTTACAAAAGGCAATAAAGGCTATTCGGAGTAGCTCAAAACCAGTTGTTTTATTGTGTTACACTTGTAAAAGTATGTACATGTCTAATAATTCAGGCATTTATATGAAAGCTTTCCCTAGAGGGTTAATGCCTGTGGGTGATTATGTTATGAGATTGATGTTTTCAGAAAGAAATGTGCATAAATGTGCATGCATAATTGCAGTGAAACATTTCCCCCCACAACAATTGTAGAGAAGGTGAATGACCTCACATAAGTTGGATGTGTTTTCAATATTTCCTTGTAAACTGTATCTTCCAAACATGAGTTGACGAGTTGGAAGTAACTGTTTTATTACGCAGCAATTAAAATTCAAAGATATTTGATCTTACCACACGACTGATCACGAGAGAAACTCCAACTCCGACCAGTTTACTCCGACCTTCGCAAGGGCCAGAGGGGGGTTAGAGTAATTTCCGGAAGTGGTAGCGCCGTGTGCGTATTACCGCGTTTCTGTCCGTCACCAATTTTTTTCTCCATTATTGTCTCATTCACAACCAAGCTTTCTACTTCGAACTACTGTACTGCATGCACTGCACTGCGCGCTGCACACATGTGTACTACGCAAAATCTAACAGGGCAATTTGACCCCGGAAGTTTTACGTGAGGTTGTAAGGTCATAGATACTCCGAGGACAGCTGCTCGTATACTCCTACTCGCGTCCGCACGGGCAATTTACTCGGACCGGCTAGTCGGAGTAGCGAGATACTCCTGGAAAAAACCAGGAGTATCTTGGTCGGAGGAAGCTCGGAGGAACTTACTCCGACGTCTGTCCAGACGGGCACTACTCCGACATTTCCTCCGACCTTACTCTGACTGGGCTTCCTCCGACCCTTACTCCTACCTTACTCCGACCGAAACAGCCTGCGTCTGAACGCGGCTATGGAGAGGACCAGAGGTTTAGTGTAGGCCTACATGTACATACTTCAGGGAAATTCTAGGCTTCTAAGAAATTGATTTGTGCAGAAGCAAATAAATCAAGGAAATTACATGTCAATGACAGTTTGAAAAAAATGCAAGGGGGGGGGGGAATGAAGATAGGAATTCTAAAGATCATTAGAAAATTGGCTCGGTGATCAAGCTTCTATTTGCTTTGAACTTAAAATTCTGTATATTTAATCTGTATTTTCTTGAATGTTTATGTCTGAATACACATGTTCTTCACCTTTATGAAAAACATGAATAATTTGATTCTTGATTGGGAGAAAAAATGTCTCAGCATTGAGTGATAAACATTGCCTAGTACCCATGCTCTTCTCAAAATCAGCACAAGATCTCATTCTCCAGTGAATATTCCGATAACTTCTGTCATTCGCAAAGATTCCTATTCACAGCTTGTATAACACAACAGGAAGCAACAATTGCAAAAGAATTTTGAAGAATCGGAAAAGGTGAATGACTTCACATCGCTCACTGGTTTTTGTCAGATTTCCTGCTAAAGAAACTGTCTGTATTCTGTGCATTCACATGCAGTGATAACAAGGTATGTGGCCAAGCTGGAAAAGCAAGGTCAATGACATGGCTATTTGTTTATCATTAACTCATTTCGTGTGGAGTCTCCAAATTGTTTTACCAATGTGATGAGGTCGTTGAACCAGCTTTCAGTACAGTAGGTTTGTTTTAAAGGAAGAGAGCAGGATTGGAAGAAATTCTTGGCAGGGTTGGCAATTTAAATCAGTGGTGATTTAAATCATGATTTAAAGATTGTGTCAGGGATATGCAAGTCCATTACTTCCCTTCATTATCAATACCAAACGGTAGTTTAGTATTTACAAATGGTGTGTTGAAAGTTTGAGATCATACGTCATGAATTTGTGGTTTTATGAGAAAAACTAATAACGACATGTTACCAGAATGTTGTTCTTTCCGTGAGTTTAAATTTTGCTCAAATTGCGAATCGCGGTTATGTGTACCGTCGCAAGACCAGCGGAGCGCACTGATTGGTTAAACGGCTAACCTATGCGCGACCTTCAGCTAACGGCTGATCGGACAATTTAGGAACGGCCCGTGCACGTCGACGTCACATATTTTATTTTTAAAAGACTTCAGAGTCATTTGAAAAAGGATGAAGTTTAACCGTCCAGATTTTCACCAAAACTCAATATTTTTCCCCCAAGTCTCCATAAGAGGTGTTTATTTATATTAATCTTCACATTTATGATTTCAGCTGATTTCATTCATTTAGATGTTTTTTGACGTGCAAATCAATGACACAATCTTTAAATCCTGATTCAAATCCTGATTTTTTTGAAAAAATCAGTGATTTAAATCAAATAAATCAATTTATTGATTTAAATCACAATTTAAATCACCCCTTTCAAAAAAAATTGTGATTTTTTTTCCAACCCTGGTTCTTGGGGCATTTTGGACTTTTCGCAATTATGTCAAATGCCCTTTAACTTGTGGCGCAATAACATTGAAATGCCAGATTCTCTGGGGACCTCAAATGCTCCCGAATAAATATTTTATTTATTTATAATGTGTTTTAAAAAATTATGTGTTCTATCAATCACATTACCCCTAACAACCACCATGAGTTTGCCAATGATCTCTGAGGCAAATATAAAACTAATGAGGTACACGTACCCATACTGTATTGTGTAACAGCAGATATTTATAATTACTTTGTAGGTTGGGATTTACATTTCAAATGACCCTAATAAATTATGATGAATGATCATCAGTTAAAACAGAGTTGTAAACTTAATTAACAAAATGATGAAAGGAGCCTCTTGGACATGAGGTGAACGACTTGAATAATTTATCAATAAATTATTTCTTAATTTAGTGTTATGCTTAGGGCACAACATTTGAGGTCATTGAACTGGTTTTCCCTACATATTTTTGACCTGTGAAAATAATGGGCTGATTCAGTGGGAGAAAATAGACACTGGCAATATTTACAGATATTAGTTTATATTCAAATTTATGGATTTTTTTTCTTCATTGAGGGCCTAATAACAAGCTATGTCATAAACTTGTTTATAATGGATACATCTCAACACTTAGAATCCAACTTGAATTTGTTGCAATTAGTCGGGCAAGCCTCGGGCAAGCTCTCAAGGTGTTAGGGACAACCTTTGTTTAAAAGATATGCGTACAAATAATAAACTGGTCTAGACTATTATCATCATTATGAATTGAAATTTTACACATGTTTCTTAGTGAAGCATGCCAAACATAACTACTGGAATTATGCAAATTATGAAAATTTTAACAAGAAATACAGTAAAATACAAACATGTAGATTGTCCAATAGACACAGGTCATAGATAATTGAATTCATTTGGGAAACTATGAAAGGAGTAGCTTGACAACTAGTAAGATGAATGACTTGACAAATAATTTGTCATTAAATTATTTTGTACATAATTGCTCAGCTGCCTGTGATGTGGGGCTCAACATTAAGAGGTCTTTGTACTGATTTGGCCAACATATTACTGACCTGTGTCTGTAATTAATTTGTAAATGTGGTTTGGAGAAGGGGGAATAGACACTAGCACTAAATGCTATTTTCATGTTGCATTCAAATACATACTTACTTTTGAATTAACAACCATCACAGTTTCCTAAAGGTATGGGCAAAGCTTGTGTGACATACTAGCAACAAGTAGTTATGTAGTGTGTACTGTGTAGATCGGGAGAATACTTGAAGAAATTGAAACATGATGCAGTCACAAATAAAGTCCTATAAAACAGCCAAATATATTGAAATGATGATAGGAGCAGCTTGAAAGGTGAATGACTTGCCTAGTAATAGGCCTACACATACTGTACATGTAGGTTGTCATTTTAAAAATAATGTTAATGACTTGGCTTTAATTATGTAGATTGTCATTTTAAATATAAATCCTTTTATAGTTTCATAATGTTTCTTAATAAGGTGATCCAACATTTTGAGGTCACTGAACTCGTTTTCTGATTTCTCTGACATACATTACTTGACCTTTTACATTCAGAATGAATCCAAATTTTAGTCATAATTTCAAAGCTAAACACCAACAATGAACAAGCTTCCCAGACATCTAGATGCATAGAATATCATAGAATATCTGACAAGTAATTATGCAAATTTGTAGAACATTGAAAAAAAATGGTATATGAGTAACAAGTATACATGGAATGCTTTGTCTGATACATTTGGAAATGGTAAATGACCTAGCTCATCACAAGATTGAGAATGAAATGTCAATAGCTAAATATGGACTCTAGTATGAAAGGGAAATGTGGAAAAAAGATGAATGACAGGAACTACACTTTGTTTTTTCACATCCATAAATGGATTGTTCTCAAATTGTGAACAACAATATGTGTAGTTTGTCGATTGGCACATCCTGCATGACAAAGTATATTATCTTTTGTAAGAATAGATGCAGTGACAGCAAAATTGGTTAAAAAGGTGAATGTCCTACAATGAGATCCTCGGGCGTCAATCAGACAGCGTGTATTAATTTCATTACATCAGTTCTATTTCTTTTCTTTCTTTCTTTCTTCCTCCTCTCTTCCTCCTCCTCCTCTCCCTCTCTCTCTCTCTCTCTCTCTCTCTCTCTCTCTCTCTCTCTCTCTCTCTCTCTCTCTCTCTCTCTCTCTCTCTCTCTCTCTCTCTCTCTCTCTCTCTCTCTCTCTCTCTCTCTCTCTCTCTCTCTCTCTCTCTCTCTCTCTCTCTCTCTCTCTCTCTCTCTCTCTCTCTTCTCCTTCTCCTCCTTCTCCTTCTCCTCCTTCTCCTTCTCCTTCTCCTTCTCCTTCTCCTCCTCCTCCTCCTCCTCCTCCTCCTCCTCTCCCTCCTCCTCTTCCTCCTCCTCTTCCTCCTCCTCTTCCTCCTCCTCCTTCTTCTTCTTTTTTTCTTCCCATCCTCCTCTCATTCTTCTTCTCATTTTTGCTGATAGAATATACATGGCAAGAAAATATTCACTGTTGCAATAAAGGCAGAGTGGTATAGCACCCTTTTTTTTACTCATTTGTTAAAAATGGGGGCGCCGATATATTTCCTACATGTACATGTACAATGCAACATGAACAGCCAGAGTTGTGCCTCTTCAAAATTGGACGTGTTTCCCTTCTTAGGCAGCAGAGTGACTGATGTGTAGGTGTTTGAACAGGTGTACATCCGAAAGTAAATACCAACATGGCTTAGGATGAAAACACAACTTGTATAGATCACAACAGCAACAACAAAATGGTGACTCCAACAATAACAACAACAATGCCACCACAACAACCACCAGTGGACAACACCTGTTGTAGGGAGTCAACTGTTTGTGTTTGGGTAGTGGCACAGGGGTAGTTAGAGTAGCAGATTCAGACATTTGGAGATGAGGGAGTGGCATGGTAGAGACTTCACTGATGTTTTCAGCATGGAGGTCTCTCTTCTACCTCCATGTTGTTAGGGTAGTTCTGTACATTGCTTGGGTACGAGTACTTAGAAGATGGGAGTGGCAGATTCAGACGCTTAGAAATGGGGGGGGGGTATCATTTTAATTGCATGGAGCTCACAAAAACAAAACAGTGACACCAACAATATACATGTAGGAACAATAACACTGCCACTGCAACCACAATAAGCACATGTGTTCAGCTCTCATGTGGGGACTTCACTGTTTGTGTGTATATTAGGTTAAAACAATGGGAGGGGCCTATCTAGACATTTTGCAAATGGGAAGGGGGGGAGGAGGATTGGTACCCTATGAGTGGAAGCTGATCAGCAAACACAAGAACAACACACAAACAACTAGGCATTGGAAACCACAACAAAAAACAGTATAAAGAGGCATCATTTTTTGGTATGCCCTTCTTACATGATGTATATCATTGGTCTCTGTAGGAATATAGAAATTAAAAATATAGACAGGCTTACATTACATAGATTTAAATACATGAACACTGTGTATTGATTATGGATACTTAGGCAAGTAGCCCATATCGACAGTGGTCTGTTTGTCTTGGAATATAAAACTGCAAACAATTCTACATTGTTACTTCATATCTCTACCCCACTACATGTATAACACATGTCATGGCTGAATGCGGGACAAATACAGATTGAAAGGAACAAATTTGCTTCCATTGTAGGGCAGGTCAGCTATTTGGAATGTGACGTACGGGACATCAAGAACTTTTAATCATATAACTAAACATAAATTAAAATAAAACTTATTTGGGGAATCGTGTGGATGAATTTGATAGGTATTTGGGCCTTTTCCAATTTTGTACCGAGTTATCAAGTTTTTATTTCTTCTTTTAAATTAGAAATATTTTAATTAATGTGCTCTGTGACGTACGCGAGAAGCCATAGAAAATTGCCTGTATTTATTTTATTTCAAGTTAATATCCAGAAT
>JZLH01S0040498.1:1070-24793 GCA_001188425.1 Eucidaris tribuloides
TTACGTGGAATGGCTGTAATAGTTAAGTAGTAGTTAGCAGTAGTAGAAGTAGAAGTTGCAGTAGTAGTAGTAGCAGTGGTGGTAGCAGTAATGTAGCAATAGTATTAGCAGTAGAAGTACATGTAGTAGAAGTAGTACATGTAGTAGCAATAGTAGTAAAAGTAGTAGTAGCAGTAAATGAATAATAGTTAAGTACATGTAGCAGTATGCAGTAGTAGCAGTAGTAGAAGTAGAAGTTGCAGTAGTAGTAGTAGTAGCAGTGGTAGTAGCAGTAGAAGTAGCAACAGAAGCAGCAGTATACATGTAAGTAGGAGTGCAGTAGTGGTAGCAGCAGCAGAAGTGGCAGTAGCAGTAGTAGAAGTAGTAGTAGTAGTAGTGGCAGTAGCAGGGCAGTAGTATCAGCTAGTAAGAGTATTGTAATATTTGGCATTGTTTTAGTCAAACTGGTGTTTTTTTTTTTTCATTTTCCAAGAGTTATTATCGAAACTGAGATCACAATAAATGGTATTTGGGCTGCACACAACCAGCCAGTTTCTATCTTCCCTTCACAAAGTCTGCTTACGTGCAGGGAATTGCTACAGCCAATCACATCCATCATTTGGAGTCAACGTACCCGCCCCTAGTAATCTAATCCATCCAATCAATGACCAGACAAATAACACCCATTCAGTAACAAAACGTCACACTCCGCTGGAACTCTAACCACGTTTTTGACAACCTTTGATTTTGCCGCCAGCTGTGCTAGTCAGGTCAACATTCCTCCGTTGCCTGGATTCCTGGAAACGAGGTCTAATCCTACCGTGGGAAAGGCAATGGTGACCACCTTCCACGGTGTCTTGTATCTGGGTAGGGCTGAAGATATCTCTAGCATAGTGCACAGATCAATGTTCATGAGATGAAAATTTATATAAGGAAGTTCTCAGTTGACTTAAGAGAAAGGCAGGCAGAGTGTGTTTGTGTGTATGTATGTGTATGTTGTGTGAGTGTCTGTGAATGTGTGTTATTGATGCGAGATATCCCCCCCCCTACCAGCACTGTCACCTGTAATTATTTATGACATAATGAAATATGATTGATTGTACTACTTTCTGATACCTCATTCTACACTTCTCTTTACTCTACTTCTAACTGACCCATCTGTTAGCTTTTCTCTCTAACTTCATGGTACTGAGCAACTGACACTGGCTTACAAGGGCCTATCATGTCGTACGCACCACTACAACATTACTACATGTACTAAAGTGTACTACTATGGCTCCTTCTATTACACTATTATTACTACTGAACTACTACTACGACCACTACTACACAAGTTGTGCTACTGCTAATCTATTACAACTTATACTCTCACCTACTACTATACTACCACGCTACCACTACACTTACAGTGACTCCTCGCTAGCTTATACTACTAACTACTACCACTAGCTAGTACTGCATAAGTACTACTACTGCTACTCATCTAAATGTATATTCTATGGTGTTGCATTCGACTTCTGTAAATAATAATTACCAACACTTTTAGATTTCTACACTCATACTGAGTGCCATAGCGTTCGAATGACAAAAAATATCAGATGAACCTCCAAACCCCCGGACCAAACCCAAGGATAGTTATCATCTAACACGCAGCCACTCCTGGTTTCGATTTTCCAATAGCTGCACGGTCGTATGGCCGATCAATAATTTTTTTGGAACAACGACTATGGCACTAATCATAAAACAATACTTGAAAGAAAGGGAAAAAGAAGGGCATAGCTGTGTATTGATTCTAGTGGACAGGTGTGTGTTGTGTGTGTGTGTTGTGGTGTGTGTGTGTGTTGTGTGGGGTTGGGAGTGTGTGTGCGTTGAAGCTGAGTGTGTGTGGGTGTGTTGGGTGTGTGTGGTGTAGGGTGTGTGTGTGTTGTGTGTGTGTGTGTGTGTGTGGTGTGGCGTGCGTGTGACGTGTCTTGTGAGTGTCTAATGCTTGTTTTTGAAAGTAAGCAGATCACTTGCACTACACTTCTGTTTCGTTATTATTTAAAACTTCTCAAACAAAAATTAAAACACTACAAGTCATATGATTCGCAAGGTGACTTGTATTGGTACACACACACAGAGCACACCACACAACCTCTGTCCGCGTAGAGCATAATAACACAAGTCTGTACTCAAAGGTCAATATGACAGGTGATCGACGTGTAAGTGTGACTCGACACAACACACACACACACATTCAGAACCACCTGGAACAGATAGAGTGTAACGCATAGGGCCAATGTGAAAGTAATCGAACTCAACAGTAAGCTTAAACAACATCAGATTTGGCTGTGCTGTAAGTGGAGGCAAGCAGGCAGTGGTGATAAGATTATCCACACCCACACTCGTCCAACAAAAGTACATCAACACACACTGTAACAATCAGTATAAACAGAATAGCGGCAATGCCCAATCAATTACAGAATTTTCGAGTCAAGTAATGTATGGCTGGAAAGCAAAAAATACCAGCTATCCACGTGTGGCCAATGGTCGTGTTCATTACGCATGAGATTACAGGCGAGGCTTGGATAGGCGGGATTAGGACTCATTGTACTGTTCACACTGACAATGTAGCACTTGTGGTTTGAATTGACAAAATATTGTGGATAAAATCTTACGGGATCATATAGCCATGGAGTGACAAGGCAGATGCAATGCCGTGAGCACTTTGTCAGTGCTATAGACCTAATGTATCCTTTGATTTTCCACGATGATGATGGAGAGTGGCTAGTTGCGAGGCCGGCTCAAAACGAAATGCAAAATCAAGTACAAAAACACCAGGCATGTATATTTGACTATATAGAGTCGATGTTGGGCACTTACGGTTGAGAAATTGACACTAAATCGAAAAATAAACAATTAATTCTCGGGTTTTCGGCGCGGGGCGCGCCGGACCTCGAAGTCTTTTTGGGCGGCTCTTCGGGTCGGGTTACAACCGGGCTCATTTACTTCCGGTCCATCCCTTAGTCTACCCCCCGAGATTTTTCATTAATTAATTTTAAAAAAAAGTAAAGACATTCAGAATCTATTATTGCAGGGTTATGACTTTGGAGCATAAAGCTTTCAAATAAAAAAAATCCCCAAAACTAAACTTGGGCTTTAATGTGTCGCTGGCGCAGTTTTGAACCACAATACCCATAAGAATAACATGACACTAATTTGTGTTCTTACTACACTTTTACATAGTAACTTGAGGAACAGGCCTCTCTAAGTCACTCGACATAAAACTGGTAGGGTTACGATGTGTATTTTCTACAAATTTGACGAAATGGGAAAAACACATTTCCTGTTATGTGTGGTTAATTATTGATTGACTCAAAATAAATGACCTCTAGAAATTTATTGTAACTTCACAAATTTTCACAACATGGTAACAAAACTTGCATTCAAAAGTTGCTTAATGTAGTACTGTCTGAAAATGCTTTAAAGGTAAATGACATGATTGGGGGTGGTCCTCAACTACGGGTTAAACTATTTTAGAATCAAGTAGACTGTGTAAGGATTCTACTTTGGAAATTTTGTAGTCAAAAGTTGACCCGTTCTAAAATTACTTCCAGCAGTATGCCTTGTGACAGACAAATCTGTTGTGTAGGTTTCTATGGGACTCTATTTCTATCGGGGATCAAGAGAAACCAAATGCTAGTATGTGCATGCTTGATAAGTCTAAGTAATCAAAATCAAGATAAATCCTTTCAGCCAGGAGATACACATCAGCTGGGGTACATGTATCCATTAGTATATCTTTCAACCAGTTTAGCTCAAGAGGCATTTTTGATATCTCCCATTCATGTCACTGCCCTTTATTATTGCAAGTTAATATTAAAGTGATAGGCTAACATTGTGGAGCTTCAATTTAAACAATTGTCAAACTTTGATATCTGAGCTACATAGTAGTGTTCAAATGGACAAATAAACACCCTAGAATACAAAAGTTTGGAAAGTTACACTGCCAATGGCAAGTTATGCATGAATAAACAATTAAAACTCGGGGCAAGTTTTAATAGCCTAGGTGTACACACAGTAAGTCTATGGGAGGAAATGGGCAGGTGAATCTGGTCAACTTACGATTTTCACTTTTTTAAAGCACTAAATAATCATTTTGAAATACAATTTTTTTTCAGGGTGTTATTTTAGACCTTATCAAAGACACTGGTAGCATGGGGAATCATGTGGCTCAGATTTTTTTTAACTGTGGTAAATGTTAGCCAATACGTTTAAACACATTTTTACCACATTCAGCAATCTCATTATTGAAATTGGCATCCCAGCCCTGATATCTATTGATATGAACCAGTATAGAATGTGACTTAATTTTGTTTTCCAGTTATTCTATTTTAAATAGACTGTGTCGCACAAGCTGCTGATATATGTAGTGTAGGCAAAAATGTCTTTAATTATTCAATGAACCAGAAAAAAACCAAGTATTTAGAATAAGAAATACTTATCAGTTGCATGTACATGTACATGTACAATCATGTAGTTTCTCTATATCCGGTGTCAGGTTAATATTTCAGCTTCTTGTGTGTTGTGACACAACTGATTCTTCTGGCCATTACTGTTGTTTTTACTTTTTTGTTGGGATAAATTTTAGATTGTAAACATGTGGAAATTTGCATAAATTTGAATACATCACATCCTGTTGGGTGTTGTCATTAATGGAGTTGACATCCCACAAGAAGACAAGACCATTTCTTCTCTCAACCTGCAAGCAGACTTAAAGGAGGGCACTATTTCTAGATTCGAAGAGAACACTGCAGACTGGATGTCGGAAGCAAGTAATTCAGAAGACTGATAATGATGGGAATAGCTTGCCAGCAAATGTAGTTGTCTTGGCAACATCAGACAAATTCAAAAGATTGACAACTGGTGGTGGGAGCATTGCTTTTATCTCCCATGACTCCACTCCTGTGTATGTGCATAATACTCGGTAAAGAATCAAACAGACTAAAAACCCATAGGCCAATGTCTTCTTCCTGTACCAGATTTAGTCTGATTCACAGATCCTACTTGCTGCCGCCTAGGCCTGGAGGGCCCAGACCGAGCACGTCAGCAGCAAGTTCTAACATTGCCTAGTCTTATTACTAGACATACTAGTTTGATTGCAGTAGGAGAAAATAATGAATAAGGCCTGTAAAACAGGCTATACCAGATGATGATATTGGTGATGATGGAGAGTTTTTGATTGAGTGTGACTGTTTGTTAACCATCCACATCAACCAGTGATGGGTGTCCAATGATTAAATGGCCTACTTGTACGTATGTTGTCATTGTTATGATACTCAATTGTATTTGTCCCATCAAATAAATGGAATACATAACATAGTCACTTCAGGATCAGAGCTTTAAAACAAGCCTCAGGTGTAGAGCGGTTGGTCCACATATAGTACTGTACATCTAGTGCTAAATTTCAGTTTAATTTTACTATGTTGTAGCATTGTCATTTTTAATTTTCTTTTATTTGTTTGATTTTGTCTGTTTTGCAACGGATTGGTAATTCTTTGATCCACTAAAACCGTACGTGGTAGAAGCCGCCTTCGCACAGTGCTGTACCGGTTGTGCGAAACTGAGCTGCCTTACGGCGTAGTGGGTGCTATGCCAATATCGTGCCAATAAAACTACTGGTAATTCGCTGTGCTGTGCTTGCGATAAGCTGATGTATGCAGGCAGCGAGCGTGGCGCTGGCCCAGCTGCTGGATCGATCCACTGATTTTGAGTTCACTGGATCGATCGACTGTGCATGGATACGTACAAGGTGCGGTCCGTTTTTTTAAGGCGAAGAGAGCGTATCATTATCTCAACGAATCAAGAAAGAACATGAATGATTTCATGATTCTTGGTATTGTTCATCTTGTCAAAGATATTTAATTATATTTTGAAGGTATTTAGTGCGATTCAGACTTTCAGAGAGAGATTTTTGTTTGTTTGTGATGCTTCTTGTTATGTACATGTACATGTACATTAGTGTTGCACGACTAAGTCGCAAAAAGTCGTAGTCGCGACTGCCTACACGAAGTCGCGACTCTGACTATCGGAGCGCAATAGTCGACTTTTTATCACATGTTAATTTGTATTAAAAACTGAGTCAAAAGACGTAAATATTGAACAGAACGACCAATCATTGTGTCATGGCAAATGATGGCATTGTGTATGTGTACGGCTGCTTGATCTTTTGACTCTTTATTCTTTTCCTTTACGTTTTTCATTGTGAATCGGCCATAATCTATCATCAAACAGAACTGCCAAAATGTACTTGGATCAGCCTATAATCGTGCAATGCTATCATACATTGTGTTGCCGTATACGTTGCACTCACTGCGACTCCGACTGCGACACCCATGCACCCTACATCACCAATCTTGAACACACTAAGACATTGAACACCGATAGTCGACTAATAGTCGGAGTCGCGACTATTGGTGGGCGACTAGTCGACTCTCTAAAATGCTGAAGTCGTGCAACACTAATGTATATACACTGTACATCCTTATGTACATATATGTATATGAGAGAAAAAAAATTAGCTAGCAATTTTCAGGTAATGGGTATTGATTGTTTAACCCGGGTACCCCAGGCGTTCGGGCGGGACCTGGGTATCCGGGTTTTAGTCCCAGGCTTAGTAGCAATGGGATTATTTACAACACAGACACAATTTTTTACACACAAAAATGATTGATTGCCAAGAAGTGGTGGAAATGTACATATCAACCATTGACAGAGTGATTGTCATTTAAATCTCAAAACCAGTTCATGAATTCATGAATTTTTGAAGGTTCATAATTTCCGGATGTACATTGCAATCATGAATTATTATACAGTTTGCTGATTGAAAATAACTCTTGAAATAGAAACGGAAGAAGTATTATGGTCTGTATCAACATATTGCATGTATTTGTGCATGGTTGGTTAATTAACCATGGCCGTATGCTGGTAGTATTGGAATGGGTGAACTATGCCAAATTATCTGTCTACAGTTGTTTGTTTGTGTGCATAATACAAATTGTTCATAATGTACAGTGTATGTATATTACATTGTGTGAGGATGTTTTTTTCCTGCATAACAGCGTACCTGTAGCACACCACTGCTACCACAGACTGTGAAATCTGTATTTCCTGTAATTTTCATTATCCTGAAAAAATCAAGTCAACCAACACTGTACATGTAGGCCTACACTAAACATATCGTCGGTGATTTCACGTACTGGCAAATGCTTGATTTGTTTGATACACAAGATTCGCTGGTACGTAATTTCACCGACGATGTGAGAGTATGAGAAAACTTGATATTAATATTTGCTTTTTTTAAATGTTTTTTTGTTTGCATACTGTACCCAGATTTAGAATTTTACAATGTGTTTAAAATATAACTCAGAAAACACATGTACCTCTCTCTTGTTTACAAATTGATATTTACACTCATAGCTTTAATCTACGCAGTATTTTCCATTCAATTTTATCATTGTCTCAATACATGTCAGCATACGCGTACGCAGGGGGGATGTTTGGGGTGTTCAAACACCCCTAAAATACCCCCCTTTTTCCAGAAAATACCTCCATTTTTGTCAAAAGGGTGGTGTTTTAAATGGTGTGACCGGGAAAAATTTCAACCTCAGATTTGGAATGAAGAATGTTTGGTTTATCAAACTTTACAACTTGAGTGTATTTTTAACATCTACAGGTAGCGTGTTTCAAATTTCATTGATAGGTGGTTACCCTTTAAACTCCCCAGATTTCATTGCACTTTATGAACTCCATTTATATCAGATTCAAAACAAGCTGAATTATGTATGTGAATGGAATGTGTAGACTGCTATTGTCCAAATATTTATTATTAAACAGAGTATTTATTACCTTCAATCAGTTTTATACAATGGGAGTCATCTGAGTGATTTATTACTGTCTGCGATCTATACTATTATGCCATATAGCGTTCTACATTTAGGTCAGAAACTGATTCCATTCCATTCAATTCAAATTCATTGTCAACAAACTGTAAACAAACAAAAATCAACACAATGAGCTGAGTGTCATACATGTACATAATGGACAAAAATTTACATTACATCTATAGAGTACTAGATACATGTAAGCAGAATTCAAGAATGATTTGTGGAAAGATTTAAATGCCCCCCCCCCCCAAAAAAAAAAAAATATATCATCACTGGATATCAATTCCACTTAGAAAGGAATTGCTGAAAAATATGATAAATTTACAATTATTTTATTTGTCTTCAAGCCTGTGGCCATGGGTCTTCCAAATGTAGATCTTTCATTTTTCAAAGTGTGTACGCATGTTAGACTATTTGGCTGTTTTTGTCAGCCCTCCCAACCATTCTGAATTTTGAGGAAAGAATCCAAATTTTGACCATTCCCAGCTTTTGTTTCGATATGATTTTCCTATTTTTCTTGATAATTTCATTACACAATCCTATGGAAAAGACTGTTTCGTATTTTGGAAGCAAAAATCAATCAACTACTCAGGGTTGGGGGGGGGGGGTCTCTGATTAATGCATGTATGTAAATATGAAACAAAAATAAAGTATTTATAGGTTGCAGGTAGCCTATTCAAGTAATGACATAAAAAGCAAAGAAAAAAAATAGAGTGGGTGATAATTGTTAACATATTTTTTTCGTTATAGAATGTTACCAACCATAGTCTGTGCCACACATTTATTGAGGAACCATACTGTATGTGAAAATAGATGTTTTAAAAAAATGTACACCCTATTCAGTAATTCTGCAATGCTAAATTTTACTGTTTCAATTTTTCAGAAAACTGACAGTGTTTTGAAATAATGTACACCTCAAGTTAAGAAAAATATATACAATTTTTTTATGCACTACATGTACACTGTACTCCCTGCTTACACTATAACTGTGCCTTTGTCCGTAAATTTTGTGTCTGCACAATGTCAGAAGGTGTGGGCATTATCGTGTGCGGCAGAAAAGCAGAGACGCAATCGCTGGGCAACTTTTTTCGGCTCATTACTCACTCCTTCTTTGATTTCAGTCACAATGTTTATTAACCCGTGTGAACGTGTGTTTACTGTCGATGTAGAATGTGTGCTCAAATCTGACCTGTTGACCCAACCAGGAGTCTGCATGACAGAGTGCCCTACACTGTTACAACACTTCATTTAACTCGGGCTTTTTCAAATGTGTAATTAGCCATGAATTTTGGGCAGAAATGGAGGGTTTAGATATAATATTTGTCGGCAAACTGAGCTTTACAGTATTACAGGTTTCGGTTCTCATTTGGTATCTACAGAATCTTGCTCTTTCCCGCTCTAGTTTGTGCCATGCATCATTAATTTTAGAATATGTAAAGCCTTTTTAGAAATACAGGCAGTCTGTGGGATATCAGTAAATCCAAAAGATTACATCAAATGAAATTGTGTAGGATTGCATTTTGACTTGCCAAAGCTGTACATAACTTCTAGCTACACTGTACTAGCTGCTAGATCCCTCCAAAATACCGATATGACTTATGCAGTTACAATAAATGACCTTGTACAGTATTTGACAACAGCATAATATACATGTACATAAATTCCAGTCAAAGTTCATGGAAAGTCCAGTACCCATGTTATGTAGGATTAACTTTCATCCGTCATCATAATTTCCAATGCTGAAGAATATGTTTGCGTATATGCCGATTTCTGCACTATCAAGTCAATACACCATGTATACATGTATATATGTACCAGGTATATATTTTGTGCATACATTTTAGCATTTTGTGACATTTGCTTGGCAAGTTCCTGTCATGAACTGTAAAATTTTTGAGAAATTCAAGATCTATTTTTTCGACCCCACTGTGATAGTTGTTTTTTTATACCTGCCAACTAGTCAGATTTTATCTGATTTAGTAAGATTTTTCATGATCCAAGTCCACAGGATAAGATGTTCTGATACAAAAATTAGATTTTTTTTTTGAAAAATGGACAGTACACTTTTACTGTGTGATTTTTATTATTTTGTGAGACAGATTTTTACCTTCCATTTATAAGATTTTTTATCTGTATCAGTAAGATTTTTTTCTTTTCAAAAGGTGGGCAGGTATGCCATTACTCAGACATTCACATAGTTTTAATAGAAATCACATGTTTCTTAAGTCTCTGGAATTTCTCTTTCAGGATTAAAAAAGTCTTGGTCTCGGCCATTCTCTGGTTTTCTATCATTGGTGTCTTGTATTGAAACTATACAGGAAATCAAGGCTCCATTCAAGACTTCATGAAGAAATGTGTTATTAGCTGAATTCTACAGTGTAATTTAGTACATTTTTTCAAGTGTAAGTTTGACATCTTATTGGAATGGGCTGAAATTGCAAAGCCAACAATACTTCAATACACACAAAAGAAAAGTCCCTTTTAGTATTGATTTGTTGTTAGTCTTACAAATTGTCACAATCACTGTGTACTATAATCAGCATGCATGTACTGTGCATACACTTCGCGGCTTAGTTCTGTGCCGAGCCCATGCAGTGATATTTGTTTGAAGCCATACAATATCAGACCCATCCAGCCTTGTCAAACCCATTGTTGAGAGTTTGCAAACAACGGCTATCCATTCGTGCTTCACCCACACCTGTAGGCTGTGCCTTTCTAGAAATTTTCTGAACCTCTCGTTTGCGTGTCAGCTGCAGTGTGTAGTGTCTCTCTTTTGTCAAGCACCTTCCTTTAGCCTGAAAGGTGCTAAAATCGGTTGGCGTCTGGCCCTATTTTGCACGCTGAATGAGTTGCAAATGAAGAAACCAACCATGATTAGCCTTCTGTCTAATCTGCTTGCATGTGATCATTGAGCCTACAGTAACTAATTACATGTAATTCGTTGTGTGCATATGCAAAAGCTGTTAATTGTAGGCCGTGTGCCTATACAAAGGCTGTTAACCCGTTCCCTACGAGATTCTGAAAATCCCATAGAGTTAACACAGGGCAGATCCGGTTCCAGTAGCAAACGGGTTAAGTGTATTCAATATGACAAATAATTATAGTACAGTTAACAGGGTTGGGAAAAAATTGTGATTTTTTTTTTGAAAGGGATGTTTTAAATCATGATTTAAATCGTGATTTAAATCGTGATTTAAATCAATAAATCAATTTATTTGATTTAAATCACTGATTTTTTCAAAAAATCATGATTTAAATCACGATTTAAATCATGATTAAAATCACCACTGATTTAAATTGCCAACCCTGACAGTTAAACATAGCCAATGCCACCCAAATTGTTCACTTAGGTCAAAAAAGTTAAGTTGAAACTGAGGACTGGTCAGTCATGACTTTTGATGAGGGAAAGTCTCCATGTTGATGTTTTAATTGAAGCCCAAGAAGGCCTATAGTTTTGGACAATCAAAGTTTTTATCAATTGTTCACAAAGTATGGTATTGTCATGCCGAACATCAGAAAGTGACATCCATTGACATTCATTGTCTTTAATAATATAAAATGACTTTTTTTAGTAGTTAACATAGAGCAGATATAACTATGTACATTTCCTACATGACAAAAAAAAGTCAGAGGCCCCCTGACTTTTCAAATTTTAAATCAATTTCTTAAAATTAGAAGCATTTCAGAGCCTGTAATTGTCAGGGCATTAATAATGTAGATGATATACAGGTACACGTAGGTCTATCTAAAAATTACACACAATAGGAAAAAATTTCAAGTACCAAAACTATACACTGCCATTAAAACAACTTTTGTATATTTTTACACTGATGGATCAAAAGCAAAATATTGCAATATATGCTTACCTTTGCTAAATTCATTTAACTAGATTCATGGTACACAATCAAACGTTCGGGTTTGCCATGTCAACTTGTTACCATGACATGAACTTTATAATTTGACCTCTACTCAGCTTACTGCAAGCAGTGCTCCGTGTTGTAAATTTGTCCCCAATCAATGTACCTTTTTGATTAATTGCAAAGTTCTGTTTTTCCTGTCTTAACTCAACCACGGCAGGTCTCAACTATCACAGGAATATGTGTACCAATCCCATTTCATGAATTATTATCAAACTTATTACATATTCATGATATTGCATTGACTATTTCGTCATTTGGCAAATAAAAGGGCAATATGACAATGCGTAACACAGTGTCATATTGCCCGTTTACTTGCCGAATGACAATTTTATGTGTACATGATCCCTTTGGAAGGTCAGATTTCTTCATCAGAGAGGAGATTAATATCTATATACTATTTGTGTTTATGTTTCTCCAGATTGGTAGAGACTGATGCCTGAACCAAAGCCGCCGAGGGGTCGCGATCCCACGGCCGGTCGGTTGCCATGGCGTCGTGTTTCTGCATGCGTCTCGGCAAGGAGACGGTGAAGACCCTCGACTTCCGACACTGCAACCTCCGCTTCGTGCCCGAGGAGATCTTTGAATTTGAGGAGACCCTGGAGGAGCTGTATCTGGACTCCAACGACATTCGAGACCTGCCCAGGGTAAGCCTTCAATCATCATAAACCCTCTCAATGTCATTGCCAAAAGATGACATATTACATAGGTGGCTTAAGTATGCTAATGTGATCAATTTTTGTTTGCCTTTTTTCTGTCGTGCATTGCTCTTTGCATATACACTTTTTACAATTTCATCTTCCCTTTAAAATTAGCCTAAGTCATAGACTGCTCTCTAATTTACCCCAATCCGCAAGTGAAAGCGAGCTGCAAGTGTATTAGTCTAAGTTTCCAGACTCGCATCTTGCTTAAGTTCCTAAACTGTCGTAGGATTAGGGCAAAAAAGAGAACAGTCTAAAGCTTAGACTACTTTAAAATGCATTCATGGAATTAGACCAAACGTGGCAGGAATGATCCTTAGGAAGAGGGAATTCAAGGTTTTTATGCACCGGTAACACTCCATAATGGATCAGTGGCTCTCTGGTGGTCTAGGTACTGATACCAATGTGATCCTGTATTCCTGCCAATGTCCCAATGATGTACTACTGTTCTTAGCGATGTGATACTGTTGTACTACCACGTTCCCCGAAAATAAAATTAGTGCTCGGATATTGATCCAACGTCCCAAAATTAGCCTGGTGTGACAGCGCTTTATGTGATTACTTCTGTTGGTTTCTCCTTCCTAGGATATCTTCCACTGTCAGCTGCTGAAGAAGCTGGGGGCCAGTGACAATGAGCTGGTCACCATCCCCAGTGCTGTGGCTAGTTTGATCCAGCTGGAGGAACTCGACATCAGCAAGAATGGTATGTCACTTTATGAGGGTACCTCAGACATTCCCAAACTCTTTATTTGCCACATTTTTTCAGTTCAGTTCGGTTCAGTTCAGTTCATTTATTTCATTTTTCATTAAAAACAAGAGCATGTATGTACAGCATGATATTTAAAAGCAAGAAAAATGAATATGGGAAACTAAAAAATGAAGCCCTAATGGGCCTTGTCAGGCTTAGTTCCCATGACAACAAAATAAACACAAATACAACAAATACACATACAAAATACATAAAACCTACCTACATACAAACATACATACAGACATAAGTTCGTGTATCTGATACATGTATATCAAATTGGTATGGAAATTTTAAACAGTATATTACTACAAAAAATGGGAAAGCTGAAATATGAAAATTGAACATGTTTCAAACAATTTTAGTATTTAGACAAAAGATACTGCTTTAGATTTTTGAGAAAGGAGGAGAGATTCTTGCATGTTGAAATTTCTTTGGGAATTGAGTTCCAAATTAGAGGAAAACTTGTTCTCACTGATTTATAAGCACCATAAGTGAAAGGAGTCCCTATTTCGTGTGTTGTAATTATGTATGTTCCTATTTATAGTAAACATTTTGGAATGAACTTCACATTAAATTGAGGTTTCTTAAACAATTCACAGTTTTTGCACAGCAGGCACACTTCTTTCGTGTCTAGAAGGTGTGAATGACTTGCTGGACCATGAAAAGGGGGTCTTTGGGGGTAGAGGCAAAAACAATAGGGGAGAACAAAGAGGTACCCCACAAATCAATGGTTGTTAGGGTGTGTGTGTGTGTGCATGTGTGTTTGTGTGTCTGTGTCTGTCTGTTTGTGTGTCTGTGTGTATGTGCGTGTGCGTTTGTTTGTTTGTTGTGTTATTCTTCCCAAGTTGTCATCCAATAACTTTCTTTTACATTTCCCTAAAAATATTCTGTAAACAGGAATTGTTGAGTTGCCAGACACCATCAAGAGCTGCAAGAACCTGAGGCTGGTGGAAGTCAGCGTCAACCCTCTTGGCAAGTGAGTACAACTTAATATATCAAAGATGATAGGTTCAGATGTGATGTTTCTGTACCATTTTGCATCACTGCAGTAACCTCTTTGATAAAGCGAATTGCAGTATCAAATAGGCCTATTCACAATTTTAGACGAAACACTAGAAAGAAGATTGAAGAAGCAAGTGGTGGAGGAGAGTAGGAGGGTTAGGTTGAGGGAGGAGGATGCACCGAATAGAGTAAAGTGGAGGAAGGGGGTGAGAGCAATTTCTATAAGTGCGAGGTAAACCCGGCCACCCCCGTATTCGGTGACCAAACCGGATTTAAATCCTGGATATACTACTACATGAAGTGCTTTTGTTTGGAGTGCAAGTAATTCAAGTTGGTTGTATTGAGATAATATAAATATTTCTTGAAAAATTCATTGCCTTATGTCTCTTCGTAAATATGAAATGTGTTTAAGTGTAACCTGATGAAATCAAAAACAATTTTATTTTCTATCAATTAAAAATGATTATTTAGAACTTCTGTTGAATTTCAAAGATGCAGTTAAAGTCATTATGCAAGAGGCCCTTACTTTCATTTCCGTAGTGTTTGTATGCAAAAATAGTAAAAGCAAAATAGTAACTGAATATCCATTAGCCCTTTTAAAGTCACACTCAAAATATTATGCAAAGTCTATGGAGTTTTGTTACAAAATTATAGAGAGGGTTAAATGCTGCAAGTATCACAGTATGGCAGAAGAATACATGGCAGAAAGTTAACCAATGTTCTCATATCTGTTTGTTTGTGTGTCTGTCTTTCTGTTTTTGTCAGGTTACCGGAAGGATTCACCCAACTCCTAAACCTGACACAACTCTACCTCAATGACACCCTCCTGGACTACCTGCCCGCTAACTTTGGCCGCCTCACCCGACTCAAGATGCTGGAACTCCGCGAGAACAGACTCAAGGCACTCCCAAAGTAATTAGGAAACTAGATCTGTGTTCCAAGTTTGAATTTGTTATTTGTTAGTATGTACAGCGTGTCCCAGAAAAAATGTCCGTCTCATAGACCATAGAATAATTACCAAACTCAAGTTTTATACTCAATTAAGTTTACATATTTAGAAAGCCCATTTAATTTTGTAATTCCTGTGAAAATTTCAAAGGTCTCGCTTCATTGGTTTTGAATACACAGGCTCTTATGTAATAGCAGTGCTTTCCACCCCATTCCAAGTTTGATAAAAAGAAAGGCACATCACAGAGATACTTTACCTTATTCCATGATTCACTTGAATTATCTCAATGATTGTTCATTCTCTTTTTAAAAGAAAACGGAGTTCTGTTGAACTGGTCATTTTTGCTTTCACAGAGTGTGTTCCACTCATGTTTTGTCCTTCCATGTCCAGCTTGTAAACTTTTATTGTTCTCCTGCATGTCCTTCCACCTGATTTACACTCAGGTTGATGCATTGATTTAGCACTGCAAACTTGGAATGGACTGAAAAGCACTACTGTTACACAATAGACCGTGTATTCAAAACCAATGAAATTTTCACAAAAGTTTGAAAATAATATTGGCTTTTTAAATCTGAACCCTAAATATAGAATGATACTTGATTTTTGTTTTAATTTACCAGTCTGTCAGAGGGACATTCTTTTTGGGACACGCTGTATTGGAATATATTTTTGTCGAATTTTTGTTCATTTTAGTAAAATTGATTGATTGATGGATGGACATATTAATTGATCATTGGATAGATTGATAGTGTAAATATATATATGAGTGATAGAAAGGTTGATTCATGGACCAATTGATTGAAACTGATTGATTTATTTTATTGATTATGAAATGATTGATTGATTCGGTGAGTGAGTGAATGAGTAAGTAAATAAGTGAGTGAGTTAGTAAGGGAGTGGTTGATGGATAGATGGATGGCTTGATTGACAAATTGATTACTTGATTGAGACATTGGTGTGACCACATTTGTTCTGTGAGTTTGACAGATTTCCAAATGACCAGTTTATTTTTTCTGTGTAGTCAAGTGAGATTTCATATGTCTTTTATTCAACTGACATAAAAATTATATTGGTTTCATTTCATTTCACATTGTGTCAATTGTTGTTACCTGTACACTTTCGTTTGAGTACATCCTTGTCTGTGACTAATGCACTGGTGTTTATCTGCCAGACCAGGGGGGTGTTCATAAAGTTAAAGTAACTTACCAACAGCTTTATAAACCCCCCCCCCCCCCCCCGTTCGTTAATTATTGTATTTATTTTATTCTCTTGTAGATCCATTTCAAGACTAACTGAACTGGAAAGACTTGATTTGGGACAGAACAGCTTCAGAGAAATTGTAAGTAGTAGAATTTCACAAATGTACAGGTATATATTCCTGGAGGGATAAGTTTAAAGGCTCTTATAATTTTAAAATGTAAATGGAGGGAGCTTGTGATGGAGACCCACTACATGTTCATTGCATTCCTTGGAAGATATGGAAATCTTTACTTAGTTTGACTAATCACAAATTCACAAGTGCATTGAATAGTTTAATTGAGGATTGGGCATGAAAATAAACATTCCTTACAAGTTGAAACAAGCTTAGGAATTTAGTGAGACTTTTGATACATGACAAAGAGTTCTTCCTGTGAGAAGACCATCTACTAGTATAATTATTTAGTCATTTAGTTAGTTACTTAATAAGTTTGTTCAGTACCATTATTATTGTTTTGTTTGGTGAATTAGATTTCTAATTTCCAAATAAAAGAAAAAGTGCTAAAAAAGGGACAAAAACTGTTGTAATTTTTTATTTAATACATGACGGTCGTTGAAGAGAAACTCTGTCTTATAGATGGGTGTTTTGTATAGCACTAAATCATTTTTTACTCTTGTCTGTAAAATACTACATTTTTTTTTCTCCTTTGCTCAGCCTGAAGTTATTGGCTCCCTGACCAAGTTAACTGAACTGTGGATTGATGCCAATAAAGTAACTCAACTCCCAAGGGTAAGTTAATTTCATAACAGGTCGATGATCTGTGAGGTACTGGGTTCAAATCCACAGAAATTGAATATTTCGTCTACAACTATCCATAAAGTCCGAAAATTTAATTATTTTCTCATTGCTGTTTTGGAACTTCAGTCCGATCTTGATTAACCGGCCACGTTGGGACCAGCAGCCATCTGGATAAGTGATATGGCTGGATAAGAATGATAATGTACAAACACAGTATAAGGGGGAGGTAATACATGTCATAACTTGTAGTATATACAACCCACACACCATGCGCAAATTGCAAACAGACCATACACAAGTGACACTATACTTATTGTTCCCTGATACCCAGCAGACTTCTGATAAAGGGGTATCAATTACAGGCAATGACTGGTAAGTCCATTTTCTGGAAAATAGAGAGATCTGGTTAAGTGATGGCCATATAATTGAGGACGGACTGTATTAGATTTCCATTCATGCAAATGATTGAATTGAATTTATTTATTGTCCATTAAAATGGAAATAATTTGTTCACTGGCACAACAAATTACATGACATAATAACAATGCAAAGTACAAACAATCAGGGAAACATAAATGATTTCATTCTCTATGTCAAAAAATAAAACACAAAAAACATATCTGAGCTAGACATTGGTATCAGAGCACAGGATTTTTTATGCCCCCGCCGACGAAGTCTCGAGGGGGCATTAAGCGTTGCCCCTGTCCGTCCGTCCGTCCGTCCGTCCGTCCTTCCGTCCGTCTGTCCTTCCGTCCGTCCGTCCGTCCTTCCGTCCGTCCCCCTAATTGGTTTCCGCACGATAACTTGAAAAATATTTGATGGATTTAAAAAAATTTTGGTGTGTAGGTAGATCATACTAAAATACAGCTCAAGTTCGAATTCGGAGTCCGCAGGTCAAAGGTCAAAGGTCACAGCTCATTATATATGCGAATTGGTTTCCGCACAATAACTTGAAAAATAGTTTCGAATTCGGAGTCCGCAGTCAAGTCAAAGTCACAGCTCATTAATATATGCGCGAATGGGTTTTCCGGGCAATAACTTAAAATATTTGATCGAGTCTTTTAAAAATTTTTGTGTTTAGGTAGATCATACTAAAATACAGCTCAAGTTCGAATTCGAGTCGCGCAGGTTCAAAAGGTCAACAGTCACAGCTCATTAATTATGCGACTTGTTTCCGCCAAATAACTTGAAAAATATTTACGATTTTAAAAAATTTTGGTGTGTAGGTATCTCATTACTAAAATACAGATCAATTTGAAACTTCGGAGTCCGCAGGTCAAAGGTCACAGCTCATTATATAAATGCGAATTGTTCCGCACAGGTTAAATAAACTTGAAAAATATTGACGATTTTAAAATTTGTGTGTAAGGTAGTTCCATAACTAAAATACAGATCCAGTGCGAATTCACGAGTCCTGGCAGGTCAACGGGTCCAAAAGGTCACAGCTCATGCAGATTGCTCTCCACATGATTACTCAATAAGAAATGCTTACTGATGGCATTAAGCGGGGGCATCCGTGTCCTATGGACACACCAAATTTCTAGTTTTTTTTTGGGGGGGGGGAGGAGTTTGGATCCAATCTTATCATAAATGTACTTCAAATGTTATATCTGGCATCAGTCAATATTAAGGTACACCTCCACAGCTAATAGGTGTATATGTACACTATTTTAATGCACATAAATTTGCAAGGTTGATAGAAAATCCCATACACCTTCTTCCAATGTTTCTGTGTTTTCACAGTCCCTAGGTAACCTGAAAGCCCTGGTGTACTTTGATGCCTCCTGTAATCGACTGGAACACCTCCCGGCAGAGATGGACAACCTGGAAAGCTTGACAGATCTTCACCTCTCTAAGAACTTTCTTCATGAACTCCCCACAAATATAGGTATGATGGATGTTATAGAAGAAGTGCTGAAGGTCACTTTATTTTAGCCACTTCTCTCTGTTCACTTACAAGGAAGCTTTGATTCAGAGACTTCTGAAATTTTAATTTTGAAATGTAAGTGTACATTTTTTGTTTATATTTCTTCGTGAACTCCCCACAAATATAGGTATGATTGATACTATAGACAAAATACATGTACTGAAGGTCACTTTATTTTATTCACTTCTCTCTGTACACTCACAGGGAAGCTTTGTTTCAGAAACTTCTGCAATTTTAATTTTCATATGTAAGTGTACATTTTTTATAATATTTGAAAAAAAAATATGCAATTGAAATTGTTGAAAGTAACACATAATTCGTCAAATTTCAAATGCCAATTCAGAAAATTCTAGACAAGCTTCTTTTATTCATTTAACAATGTTTCCCAATTAAAATATGTGAGCTACATGATCCTCCGTGCTACCAGTGTCTCTGATAAGGCCTTTAAATGAAGCCCTGAAAAAAATTGCAGTTCAAAACAATCATTAAATGCTTTTAAAGAGTGAAAAGCAATTAGCGACCATTTCAGTTCCTTATAGACTTTTGTGTAATAAAATTGTTCTCCTTGGGACATTCATTCATGTGTTGATATTTATCTGTACATATTTTGCTAGTGACAGCATAACTGTCTCATGTTTTGTGTTCTATGTTTTTTATCTGTTCCTATCATGCATGTCAAATGTCAAAGTTTGATTATTATTTATATGGGGCTTCCACAATGTTAAGCAGTGTCTTTAAAACCTTTACACCCAGAAGGGGGCCTTTCTCCCGTCTCCTGCTGTGGCATTACCCCTGCATTCCTTGGGGACCCTTAGAATGGTCCAAGCTCGGCCATAAATTTGGCGATTTTTTTGGATCCATTCAGTACCACGGCCCCCACTACAGAAAAAAGCAATATCTACGGTATAATTTATATTGTAAATACATTTTCCTGGGGAGGGGGGAAGGGGGGTTGGGGGAGGGCATCTCTGCACTCATTCTATAGCACGGCCCCCGTCCCCACCATGGAAAAAGAAACCAATAGGCCTATCTACAATAGAGTTTATATTGTAGATACATTTTTGGGGGTGGGGGATGGGGTCATCTCTGCACTCATTGTGTAGCATGGCCCCACCCCACCATGGACAAAAACAGTATGTGCAATATAATAGGCGGGCATCTCTGCACTCATTACAATCACTCAAGTAATTGCAAAATTTTATGTCTATGCATTTCTGACATGCCTTACACACAGGCAATTTAAGCAGCATGACAACGCTAAAGGCCGACAGCAACCAACTGGCAGCGCTACCCTATTCCATCGGCGGACTGGTGTCATTACAGGAATTGATCTTGAGCGCTAACGACTTGGAGGAGCTACCGCCGAGCATCGGACTCTTACGCAAGCTACGACATCTCAATGTTGATGACAATATGTTACAAAGCCTACCCCCAGAGGTGAGAGAAAACACAGGAAGCAGATGAATGCTCTCAACAAAACTTAAAATTACAAGTTTACAAATGTAAACCTGTTCAGAAGAGTAATCAATTCATACTACCCCATATTTCTACAGGATCCTGTCATATTGTGATGACTTTGTAGGAATAGATATATATTATTTATCCCTTCATTTTTGGCTTTGTTACTTACAAATAGTTGTAAAGTTTTACAAACAGTTAACTGTCAGTTAGTGACTTTACTTGAACATGAATTATTGAAATTTGTGTGGGGATGTTTTATGTGTATATGACATACATATGGTATATATGGTATTAAAAATGCCTTAACCAGAAAACTCATCTTGATGGTGATGATGATTATGATTTTGATGGTAATATTGACTGTTCATGCCTCATCTTTTTTCCTAACCAGCTTGGTAGCTGCGGCAGCATCACCCTCCTATCTCTACGTGGCAACTACCTCCAAGTCCTGCCTGATGAGATGGGTCGTATCTCCAGCCTAACAGTGGTCAATCTCAGCAACAACCGGCTGCAGTGTTTGCCATACAGCTTCACCAAACTCAAGAACCTTCAGGCTCTCTGGCTGTCGGAAAACCAGGTAGGGCAAAGTGTCTTTTACAGTTTTTATTAAGGTGTTCCAAGGAAAATTTGATTACTATGGACTATAGTTTGTGATTGCAGTGGTGTGAATCTCTGATAATAATGATTCTAGTTGAACTCTTCTTTTGTCACAAATACCCCATGTATCACTTTACTTTATCATTGCATCACATAATGTTTCATAATACTGTGTTGTGTTACGTTACGTTATGTTACATTACAATTGGTTTTTATATAGCACATTTCCAATTTCAACTCAATGCATTTTCCAACAACATACAGAATTACACAAACAAAACACATTGTAAGCTCCTTTCTGAGGATGTGTATTGAATCTGATGAGTGCAGTTCATTCAGTAATTACTTTTGGATACCAAAAACAACAATAACAACAAATACCGCAAAAAGTCACCTATAGAAACAACTTGATTTATAAGAATGTTACTGGTATGTAATATTCCATTATATTAATTCACTTGTGTGATTGAAGTTAATTATTACTTGAAAATTCAGTTACAAGTATATTTTACAATAGTTTTAATAAAAGTGTGATATATGATAACATATGTTTGATTTAAGAAATATACATGTATCTAATAGTCTATTTTTAAAGATGTAGGAAATATGTTTATCTAGTATGCCCTTTTCATTATCTATTTTCCTTTTGTAATGAATTTCTTTACAGCCTTCTAGTTTTTCAGATTTTGAAAATGCCACAATTCAGTTGTTAGTCATGATGCCTTTTTATTCAGTTAACCATATCTGACTGTTCATCTATCTATCTATCTATCTATCTATCTATCTATCTATCGATCGATCTATCTATCTATCTATCTATCTATCTATCTATCTATCTATCTATCTATCTGTCTGTCTTTATCTATTGATCTATCTGTCTATCCAACTATCTTATATATTTGTCTATCAATCCATCTATTTATCTATCTATATATCTATCTATCTATCTATCTATCTATCTATCTATCTATCTATCTATCTATCTATCTATCTGTCTGTCTAAATTATTAAATGTCCTTGTCTTTCTCCCTGCTATCATCCCACAGTCCAAGCCTCTCATCCCGCTCCAGTCAGAGTTAGTGGATCAAATCGGAACCCGGGTGCTGACGTGTTTCTTATTTCCACAACAACCACAGGAGTATGATGAAGGTAAAGCCCGTCCTCAAATCGGAGACTTTTCTCATTGTCTTAGCTGTTTTGGCCCATGAATAACATCCAGGACAATGCAGAGATTAATTGATTGATGTAATTTGTCCGATAAATTTCCTGGGTAAAGAAATGCACCCCCTTGATTAGCTTTTTTTATACTGGGAGTAATTATTGAACCTCACATTCACATCTGTGTTTATGCTTAAGCATTACAGCAGCTTTTAGCAGCTGTTAAAATGTCCCTAGACATAAATCACAGACTAACACAACTTCATTTGATATTATATACACCAAGATGTTATTACAGTATTTTTCAACTGTTTTCACTGGTAAAAGACCACTGACATTTTCTATCACATTCGAAGTTAGTTATTCTGTATTCAATGATTTGCATTATGCCCACTAATTTTTTGCTGTACAATACCCTACAGATTACAAGATTGATGAAAAATTTGTCAGATAGTCCTATATTATATGCAGGTTTTTAAAGCCCTGGTGTTTGTCTACTATGCTCATGTATAGATGCCTACCTGAGTGACGGGGAAAGTTTTCACAACTCTGTTTGGTTGTTATGTTTTAGAAGGCACATCGGACACAAGATTTGCCTATTGACGTCGATGAAAATCGGAAACAGAGGTATGTGGGGATGCTTTGTTTCATCGTATAAGACTCGATTGAGTGATTAGAAATGTAGGATTGTGCTGAAACAGGGGCTGGTGACGTGGAGATTCAGGGGATGTCCAAAGAAGAGGGTTGGTATGGGACGGGGTAATGTGTGATGAAGCAGTCTGAGCTGCGGGGGGGGGGGGTGGAATATATAATAGGAATTGTAGCCCAATAAGGGTTTGCTAGGTAGGAGAGTGATTTCGTTAAAGATTCCTTGCCGTTTGATTTAAATCGTTTCAACATGCTTGAAAAACGGAAAATTCGTTCCATAATAGACTTGTTACATGAAAAAGGGTGAGAGGTCGTTTACATAAAATATACAAATACGAATTTGTCGCAGATCAGCATACGTATGGTCTGTTGACAAATCGTTCACGTTTAACTAATTGTTGGATATTACGTTTTGAGTTTTGATTATTACCCTTTTCTAAACTTTCCAGATTTCTAGTAAATTTCTATCCAATCGAAATCAAGACGATCAGAGTTGCTTAGTCACAATAAACATTACGCTACTTTCAGTTGTCAGCGCTAGCGGCTGTGCTATAAAACGACACTCGGGTAGTCTGTTGCGTTGCATTCCTGTGATATGGATGAGAAATACAACACTGCGGGCGTAAATGGTCGCAGCTAAAGACTGGTGGATCGCACAGCGACAGGTATTGTGGGTAAGTGTATGTGCTACTATCGTAAGCGACAAAATTAC
>JZLH01S0040499.1:0-17757 GCA_001188425.1 Eucidaris tribuloides
ATAGAGTAAGTAATATGTTGGTAGGTAAAAATTCCTTAAGTTTACTTGTAACTCCAATAATTTTTTGAAGTTTTACATAACACATCACAAACATGACTTTTCCATTTGAGGTTGTCATTAATGCTGTTTCCAAGAAACTCGGTAGTAATTACACGACTTATTTGATTTCCATAAATAAAACCCCCTGAATTTGATATATCTTCATTTTCACGACTAAAAGCCATTAAATGTGTTTTATCATAGTTCAGTTGTAATCTTTAAGATCCCAAAGTGACTTTAATATGAATTGACTTGCACGTAGGCCCTCATTGTGTTGTTCTCGTCTCCTTGAGTGTATCGTTCGTGCATCCAATTGTAAGTAACAAGAATTTTCGTAATCTCACACTATGCGCGGTTTATGAACCCGTATCAGACTGGTTGATCCCTCTGTTATACGTGCGGACTTAAGGCCCTGTCACATATTAGCGTTTAGAATCAACGTGTGCCCAGCGTATGTTTTTTGTCGCAAAATTTTGGCAAAGTCCAAACACGCTCAAGCACGCTCAAGCACGTTTCAAATTCCAGGTCAAAAAGGTGTGAAAACTACTGACCAACGAATGAGAAACGAATGGTTATCGCATATCCAGCGTCCAGGTTACTAGTGACAGCGCTTGTGCAGCGTGAAATGATGAAGGAGCCACTCTAGGCGGATGTGACGTCAAGAAAAAAAATATATCACTGTGCGTTAACTACACTGTACGTACACGTTACTCTAACGGCAGACTAGCGGCAAGAACGTCAGACGGGCGTGCGCCCGGGGGGGGGGGTGTCGCTCTCCACACGGCCTGTCTCCCACCCTTGTCCAACAACCTCAGAAATGCACCCTAAACGGCGTAATCCATATAACCAAATTTGCAACCCTTAATGGCGTAACACATCAGAAAACCTACCCTAAGTGGCGTGACTCCCAGGAAATCCACTTATTCTGATACCCTATGTGGCGTGAACAGGGAATCCACTAATTTGATACCCTGAGTGGCGTAAACAGTGAAATCAACTAATTTGATACCCCACCCAAGTGTCCTTCTCATCTAAAACATTATTGTACATTGCGCAACCCGAAAAGGTTTACTTAACAATTCATAAATAATTCTCCTAATTATCAAAATGTTCATGTTGGAGATGTTATTAGATCCACAAAGAATTTGCACCCCTAAATGGCGTAATCTATATACCAAATTAGTATCCCTAAATGGGCGTTATGACATGTGAAGAAAGGCTACCCTAAGTGGCGAATTGCATTGCGAACGATGCTGAAAAAGCTACTTTTGCAAAGACGGTCGGACAGACGCCCGAAGGGGCTGGAAATGGGACCCTTTACGACGCTTTTCTGGACGCGGTGTGGATAGCAGGCGAGTAAATGTGGAGGCGACCCCCCCCGGGGCGGGGGCGCGCGGGCGAAAGCCGATGGAAGTTCAATCAACACACGTTGTCACCACGCTTTCGAACACGCCCAAAATCAAACGTCGCGGCAGCAGCGATTCTTCAGCGAATCCCGGCGACCTTTGGACGAACCACTAAGAATACAACGTATGCCTATACCGTTGTTAACACGACTAACAACGTGCGCGAACGGTGCACCCAAATTTTTCGAACACGTTAGGACTCTGTTCGTCGACTCTACACGCTGATGTGTGACAGTTCCTTTAGCCTTGACGCTATGTGTGCTTTGAGAACATTCGTTATGGCAACGGACTGGCGTGGACGTGTGTTTGAACGAATGAGTGGACCGATTAAGAAAACGAAAAACAAACGTGTTGAACGTTCAAACAGCGAATCACTCAACGAATACATTAAGCGCACATGGTAAGCACGTTACACGCTAAGCTCAAATTATTGACACATGTCCGAAATAAGGCCACCGACAGTACGCGACTTTTGGCGGCGCGTACGACTGCAGCGAGCTTGGATCCGAAATAAAAAACAAAGCTTATATTTTCGTACACGAAATCAGCCGTGCTCGAATATAAGCTTTGTTTTTATTCGCGGATCCAAGTCGTGCAGTCGTACGACAAAAGTCGTGTAGTGTGCGGAGGCCTTTAGAAATCGACACCAGCGTGGCCGACGACCCTTGGGCGCACATCTAACGAATACAACGTATGTAAAGCGTATTACTAACGAATGACAACGTATGCGAAATTTTCGAACACGTTAGGCACACGTTGGTTCTAAACGCTAATGTGTGACAGGGCCTTTAGGCATATCAGAATAATCACTGACATAAAATAAGTTTTCATTATGTATTCAATTGTTGAATATCAAAGCCTACTGATGAGCTATTTCTCTCACGATCCATATTAAAATATAGTTTTAATACTAAAAGTACAGCTTGAATACAGTCTAGCAAAGTATCGGGTTGTCAAGAGCAACCCCTTTTTCAAAAGGTTATGTATAAAATTTTGCATGAAACTTGTCTTTGGCATTTTCTTTTGATGTTGTGCCGAGCTCAGTGTTTTCCTTCTATTTCTTCCGTTTCGAGATAGATTATAGATCCAAAGTGCCACAAAGTGCCTGTGAAGATCATAACCATATTCCAATCGTCTGAAAAAAAAATCATGATCAACCAAAAAGAGTTGCATGGTATTTTTTTATTTGTATTTTGCCAAAATACATTTAACCCACAAAAAAAATTCAAGTACGGGAATGAATTTCGTATTAACGTGGTGCAAAACATCCTCACGTTTCGCAGAAAGATATTCGAAACTTCGTATTCCATTCGAATTCCATTAAACGTGAATGGACCTGACTCTTTTGTTGCAATGCAGTGGACATTTTGTTTTAACAGAGATATTAGAATGGGTTCAGAACGTCCCCAAAATGTCTTTCTAGAGGTGTTATTTTCACAATTTTGCAGCCACACGTGTCTGTGAAAAGAAATTTCGGGCCTGACGGCTGTTATTGTCCACTCTTATTCAGAACGATTTATGCATCAGCCTAGGTCCACGGAGTTTGACGGAATCTGGAGTCTGTAAGGACCTGACGAGTTCTCAATACCGTTCGTGGTGGCCCCTGAGTTAGATAAGGGTGGCTGCGTCTGGGCTATAATGTCGCATATACCTTCATAAGGGGCAAGCAGGCGTTGGCTGCTTGTAACTAACAAGAAAAGCAAGGATATCGATCTCAGACTCTTTTATTTGTCCAGTTGGTTGGATTGAAACTCATTGAACGGGAATTCAAGGCACATGAGGTTGTTTCGAAAAGAAGTAGAAAAATTAGCAAAACACGATGAAAGTTTCAGAAAAATCGGACAAATGAAAGTAGATATGAAGTTTTGAATGATCATTACAAAATTGTAACATTTAGTGTAAGCAACCTATTGACATATTAATATATTTTACTTTGTACACAAAATATCATTGAATTTTCATTTCCTTAGATATTTTTATCTGAATACACCAACTTTACATATAGAGGAAACCATGTTAACTGTGTCAAACTTAATATATTTGGACTACAGTGCTAAAAATATTTCTTTAGATAAATAAAAATGCAATAGAATTTTGTTTACAAAACTAATGGATAGCTGCTCGTACAAAACAATAGTGTTGCCAATTTGTAATCATCTTAAGAATGTTAAAAAATTATTACCCATTTCAACGATTTTTCTCAACATTCACCAAATGAATGCATTTCCCGTAATTGCTCTGCTTCTATTGAAAGCAAATTGCTATGAGCATGGAATGTCCATTTAACATGCGCTATAGTTTGGTTGCCTGTCTTATCTCTGAAACCAATACCCCGACTAGAGGCATACTTTAAAAACCAAGCTCAATAATTGGCCTAGGAAAATGATATTAGTGAATATAATAAGACGAACTGTAGTTTTAAATGCAAAGGAGCGGAAAAGGACGGAATTACATCTAAGAGAAAGAACTCCATAATTGCTTTTGAGTGGATTTGTGATTGATTATGAGTCTGAAGTAATTTAATTAAACAGTGACCTGTAATGGATAATACGAGGGGTTTGGGTTAAAAGTGTTATTTATGTCATCTAAGTGCATGACTTCATACGTTTACACTACAATAATTATTTACACAGCAATCGAAATGTAGCAATTCGTGTTTACGTTTGAACTATAATTTTTTTTGTTGGATCTATATTTTTAGGATGGATACCGACAATCGCTACTGGCTTGCACCTGGCAGGAGGACCGTTGGTGGAAAGATTAATCAACAAATTCAACCATCGTATCGTGGGAGCAGCTGGGGTTTTCCTGTGTTTCGTCTCCTGCATAGTGACGTCATTCATGCCAAGTGTCGTCCCCATGTATTTCACATTTGGGATCCTGTATGGCGTTGGTGCGGCACTGTCATTTTTTGCAGGAGCTATTCTTATTGACGAGTACTTCCCAGTTAAGTATCACACGCGAGCAACAGCCTTTTTTCTTGCGGGTTCCTCATCAGGTCAGTCAACCTTATCATTATTTTTTAAAGTAGTTATTTACCTTACTCCATGCCAAGTATAGGTAACTACAATGGAGAATTATTACAATTATCCAAATTACATAAGAAGCTTTATGAATTAGGGTTTTATTTGAGTTGTGTTTCCTATATGTAACTTATAGTATTCGTGATCTGCACACCACAAGTATAGTTTTGGTCGCTCAGACGATTTTTTGGCAAATCTTTCATAAATTAAGTATTCTGTTGTCACCCCAGACATACGAAAACAAGATCAAACCTACTGAAAATTGTTTTAGTGACAAATTACGATCATGTTTAAATTAAAGGAGAGCGTCTAGCGGTATATGTACATTACTTATAGAAAATGTCGGCGGTCCCCCGAGATTTTACATTTTGAGTAATTTCTCAAAAATTCGAGATTTTGAGAGCAATTTTAAGGGCAATGAAAGATCACATAGGTGTATCTAAAAACATAGGGGCAAATTTTGCCATTTACCAAAATTATACCTTGGCTTAAATCTAGATTAAGATTGAGTACTTATTTGACTTTCCATTAAACGAACACTCACATTTCAAAGTGTGCGAGAGGACAGGAACATGATCAACACCTACAAAGAGAGGCAAAAGAAAAGGACGGCTTGTATCTTTAATGATGGACGTCTGAAAAATACCATTGACGGAAGGATAGAATTGAAATAGGGATAAATAGAATGATACTGGATGACATCATAGGAAAAGAGTCATTTCACAACGTAACTTGTCAAGATAGCATTCCTTAAATAGTTTACCACTAATGGATAACTGTCTGTAGGTCAATTAATAAGTCCTCTTTTTCTATACACTGTAATGAATGGTTGTACAATAATAGCGTTGTTACGTTCGTATTTTATATTTAAGGACTTAAAATTCAATCTTTAATGGTTCAGTATTGCGTTTGTTGTAATTATTGAATCGGATGAATCCATTGTGTGTACATGTATGTGTGATTTCCCGTGTTTGTATGTTGTGTACGTGACTACGTGTGTGTGTGTGTATGTATATATATATATGTATGTATGTAAGTATGTATGTGTTCTGAAATACTCTAAATCGGTATCCTTTAATCTACGATTCCAGGTACGCTGGCGTTAAACCCCCTGTGTCATTTCTTGGTGTCTACAGTAGGATGGCGTATGACACTAAGAATCATGGGATCAATTTCATTTGGAGTTGGCCTATTGACTACTGCAACGTATGTTTCTGTCAAAAAGACTACATCATGGAAGGCCAGATATAACCCTGTTGCAAATGATGAACGAGTAACCGCAACACCTGCCGGGACAAAGGAACTTGAGTTTCAAGAAAATAACAATACCAATCAAATCGACCAACCCGACAACAAATGCGATCGGGAAGAAACAGTACCCTCACGACAGCGATTCGATTCGTTTGCCGTCTTCTTGCTTCCAGAATTTTGGGTCCTTTTTGTAGGCGTTGTGCTCTGCGATATGTCAGTCTCTTTCTTCTTGTTTTACTGGGTAAGTTCCGATTGACACGTAGTCTTAGTTCCAGACCATGCGACAATTTCTACTCCCAGAGTACTAGTACACCCATTCTCCAAAATGTTCTACCTGACTCTGCCCATGCACTGCATAGTACTAGTCTTAGTCAAAGCAGTTAACTGAAGATACGAGTTTCCTTATCAATAAAGGATTGGATAGTCTAAACGTCTGAAAGCCAGACTAACAGACAAGGTGTAATATTGCGGGAGCGGAAGCCAGGCTATTATGAGGGCTAACTCAATAAAAGCTGACCAGTGTCTGACCATGGTCCGACCAAGGATATCCGATTGTGAGAATCATGGCAAGATATCCTTCCGGCACCCAATCTATAGGGTCAGTAAGGTCAGGGTTAGCAGGGTTAGAGTTAGTTGGGTTAGGGTTAAGAGTGCTAAGATTAGTAAGGTCTGATAGGGTTATAATTAGCAGGGTTATAGAGTTAGGGTGAGTAGTGTTGCTGGTTAGGTTCGGGGTGCCCGAAGGAAGTCTTTTCAGAAGTTGTCCAGAGAAACATCAGTAGACTAGGCTAAGGGTAAAATAAGAGATATGTCCTTTGGAACAATTTCTTTAGTGACAGTCGGGCAGCAGGTGCAGCAATGCACGACACTGTGTCGATACGGTAAAGTGATACCTTTATGGAAGAAATCATGGTCTGCTCAAAAATCACCGTCAGCTATGAAATAAGTAATTAGATAAACCCTTAAGTGGATTTTGATCATACCTTTCCAAAACATAGTTTATTAAGTGTAGATGAACTGAAAATGATGCTTTGAGGATAAATTCTGTTGGAGGTCGAAGGTCAATGGTGATCTAACTTTGCCAAACTGGACCTGTTCATAGCCAGTGGTGCCTCGCATTGTAGTGTGGCGATAAGGCATTCTTTTTACATTATTACCTTTGATACCTTTATTTAAGCCATAGATTTTTTTTTTTGATAAAGAGTAGGCACTAGCTTTAGAGATGTGTTGACGCCAAATGCTTGCACTATGGGAAACTGTTTTAATTTCAGAAAAATAACAAAAAATGTAGAAAAGTTCTGGCTATCATTGAAATAAAACTACACTCGGGATAATTATACATTTGTCGCAGGCCGCGGTTCTTTACGGGGGGGGGGGGCCCTAAGGCCCCCAAAGCCCACAACAGCCGCCCCCCCCCCCAAAAAAATTGCCCAGCAAGCCCCCCCCAAAAAAAAAATATTCTTCCGGAGGGTAAAAAATCTTGACGACGCTTTTCGGCGGACTGAGTGATCGTACAAACATTTTGGATCACCTCGGATTTGGATGGATAAGTTTTTTCGTTTCTACCACCCCCCCCCCCCGGCTGAGCGACTTTTCGCGGTGGGAAGACCGAGACAAAAGTGGGCCTAGGATATGCCGCGAATTGAGGCCCCCAGTAGCCCCCCCTAAATTTTCCGGCTCTAGAACCGCGCCTGATTTGTCGTGCCACATAATCTTAATTTAGTATAGTGCCATCCACATTTTCCAATACACTTTTATTTATTACAATGTTTGTTCAAAATTTAAAGATCAGCAGTTGCGCATCTAACTACAGAGAGAGGACAAATGAATCAATTTATTACATCGCATTTCACCCTCTCTTGAATAATTCCTGTTCATTTAATAAGTAATGAAATAAATGTCGCTGGAACTATTTAATCATTAACATGTCAGAATTGTGGCTCATCCGGCTCATTTTGTAATGTTCCGTCTACGCCAATGCCGGTAACCAGCGATATAGCTCGTGTATTGTCGGCAGCCCGGATAGCTGTAGACGCGGGTTCGAGTCCTGGTTCATTTTTTTCCTGACATTTTTGTTAAATTATAAGATCAGCAGTTTGCGCTCTAAATACAGAGAGAGACACAAATGAACTCAATTATTACATCGCATTTCCACGCTTCTGAATAATTCGCTTTCATTTAATGTTGGTGTAGTGTGGTTACAAGGTAAGTAGTATGAAAATATTTTTGTATATTTATAGAGGTCAAAGGAAAAAGAACAAACGCAAATTAAATTTATAAATGTACAACAGTAGTTTCCGACTGAAAACCAGATTAATGAGCCTATTATAGAGCTTGCTTGGCACAGGAAGGTCCTATTGCGTAGCGAAGACGCAGTGTATAGCCAACTTCAAGGACCAAGGTGAATTCAAGTTAGATATGAGATTCGATTAGGGAGGCCATGGATATTGACTGTTTAAATTGGACAAAGTCAAAGACAAGGTCAGACTCACAGACCACAATTATTCAAAGTATGATACACAAGGTTATTTGTATTGCTGGGCATACAAATTGAAGAAGGACAAAGGCATATGGCAACTGCAATGCAGTCGGATTGGTCTTGTTTTTCTAATTCTCTTTTCCTAGAACTTAAGCGTTGGTTTAATCGTCTTCCACCACAGGCTCTGAATCGAGTTTCAGGAGTTTTAATTGAATTTGAAAACAATGTCATAAATTTGTATAGTAATACACTCGTTTGTATTTTGTATGACTTATAAACCTTCTTTAAAAATGCACATGTATATTCAGGGTTGGCACGTTTAAAACATGTTGTTTTAAAACACGTTTTAAAACATGTTTTAAAACGCCCGGTTTTTTTACAAAAACAAACAAAAATGCTCCATAGACGCCTGTATTATAATTTTGTAGTGTGTTTTTTGTTTTGTTTTTTTTTACAAAAGAAGCAATAAAAAAGAAATTCTTTTTAGATACAACACCAAATTTAAGTTCTCAATCTATTTTAATTACTGTATTCCAACTGTCATGTTAAGTCTCTGATTATTATTAAAGGCCCGATCTCACTGGAGGAGATGTCACCACAACTCTCACAATCGTGCAGCTGCAGCGACTGGGGAGACCCAAAAATGGCTTGGGCTCTCCCCGAGGAGAAGTCATGGAAACGTCTCAAAGACATCTCCAAGACCTGCTGGAGACATCTCCACAGTTGCGGAGACTATTTACATTCATTGATTCATCATTTCATGTGATGGTGATGTCGCCTTGAGTTTGAGACTAGCCAGGTCTCTGAAGAGTTGCACGAAAATCAAACATGTTCGATTTTGTTGGAGACTTCTTCCAGATTCCAGCAGGTCTCGAGACGTCTCCCTTACGTCGCTGCAACCTCCTGAAGACTAGCAGTCTTAACCCTAACAGATCTGGGCTATTTCTAGTCTTGTTTTCCGGGGGGGGGGGGGCATTATGGCCCCCCCATCAGATCTTGGCCACAGGTCACGCGATCACCGTGAAAATTTGCATGCGCAATGCGCATATAGCTGGACGTAATCTTTAAAGGCAGTGGATCTCATTTGCAAACATCCCCGCAGACCAGGAGAAGATAACCCATGCCCTTAGGCTATTGATGAAGGGCATGTCTGTGAAATTTGGGGGTTAGCTATTTCCTAGAATTTGAAAAATGCGAAAGAAAAACAATAGCTGTTTAGTGTCCGTTCTATGATAGGGATTTTTTTCTCGCGAGAAAAAAAAATCAAATCAGAGCCTAACGGTCACTATAATCTCACTAAAACTGAGTTTTCAGGACCTATATTTCGCTAAAGGTTCCTAGATTTTACACAATGTTAATTCTTAGGCATGCAAAAGAGATCCACTGCCTTTAATACTATATAGTTAGGTTTTCAAAAAATACATTTTTATTTTTAGATAATTATGCAAATGTATGCCTAAAATCATATTTTCGCCTATAACTCACTTAAAATAGCGTGGTGAATGCAAGGTTTTGGTGAAAATATTCTTTGTGACATTTCCAACAATAAACTCCAAAATAATTACCACATCAGAATTAATTTCCTCTGTATTTTATAATTTTGTAAATTGCTTAAGATGTATTTCCTTGTTTTTTCAGCCTTTTATTTTCATTTTTTTTTCAGTGAAATTTGTTGCAGACACTTTTTGTGTGCAACATTTTTTACCGCGCCGCTCACTGACTTTTTACTTTCAAGTCTCACGCATCTTTTGACACCAAGTTTGCAAAAATCTGACATAACGTTACGAAGCTGCGCGACTTTTAGCATGTGCATGTCAGCCCGAAATCTGTTTAAAAAACATGATTTTGTGTACAATTTCAATACAATTGTGCTTTCAGCCAATAAATATAATGGTTACTTTTATTTTTACTGGTTCATATGAATTGATTTCATGCTATTAATTTGCAAAAGTGCCCCCACACAAACTTCATCGAAAAAACAATAAAATACAAAAGGTAAAAAAACAAGGAAATACAAAGAAATTCATGAAACAATAAAATACGTTAAAAATTGATTCTGATTAGGCAATAATTTTTGTAGATAATTGTTAGAAATGTCAAAAAGAATATTATCACCAATTATTAGCCTTCTACAAGCTGTTTAAAGTGAGTTATAGGCAAAAATGTGATTTTATACATAGATTTGCATAATTATTTTTCAAAAATCAAACAGTTTTGGAGTTTACATCCGGCTCTATACACATGCAAATTTTCATGGCGATTGCACGATCCACGGTTGAGACCTAAATGGGAGCCAAATTGGTCCACCCCCCCCCCCCCCTTGGGCTATGCAGTTTCAAATAAGCCTGGGCTTATTAGGGTTAAGGAAATATGGCAGGATAGATCTCGGTGAGGCAACATCTCTGAGACCTGCTGGAGACTGGAAGAAGACTCCAACAAGAATTGAACATGTTTGATCTTCCTGTGACTCCCTGGAGACCAGCCTAGTCTCAAGAAGACGTTACACAGACTGGGGTCGTCCACTGGTCGCCAACCAATCTCCAGGCCAGTGAGATACAGCCTTTATTTTACATCAAAAATATGACCTTTGAAAAAAACAAAAAAGACGTTTTAAAACAATAAAATACATTTCAAAACAAAAAAACATTGTTTTTTTTTTTTTTTTTTTTTTTTAATAAAACACGTTTTTTTTCCCAACCCCGTTACTGAAAATTTAAAAGAGGTTTCTAACAGTATTTTCATGATAGGACAACAATCAAATAACAAAATAGATCAAGTATTATGTCAATATTTTTAATTTGTTGAAATAAGACAACCTTTTCTGTTCATTTGTTAAAGACTTTTAAAGCTTGGTAAAGTTGTGTAAAATTGGCCAAAGTTAAGTATGATTTTAATTAGGTTTACAAGGAAATGATTTGGTTTCCATGGCAACACCATTAATTTATTTCCCTTTCAAGAGTGTGATATATGAAAAAGAAGTAAATGCAATCGTGAAACCAACTGTAACAAATGTTTTGTGATGTTATTGCATTTTGTAACAGTTTCTTAATATCAAATTTTTGGGGAACCCCAAGACAAAAAGGCATAACTGACAATTTAAACGAAAAATGCATGATTTTCAGGAAATTGTCATATGACTTTGAAAGACCTTTGAAACGCACATTTGGATACGTTAACTTGTAAACAAAATACTGAATAGTATTTTAAGGCTTTGAACAAAATATGTTTTTCTCAATATCTCTGATACACCAAAATGTCAGTTATCCCCTTATGTTAGGGTGGGGGGGGGGGCAGTGCATGCCTAATAATCTAATCAATTATACCCCTTATCCCCATAAGTGATTAGATTTCTGATACAGTAGCCTACATACTTTTTTTTCAAAATAATTCTCTTTAAAATTGATTTTACCCATCTTCAGCCAAAATATGAATATGCAATAAACTATTTCATAGTGTATTCAAATTTATGGATGTTTTCTCTTCTGAAACTTAGTGCAGAGGTATTTTTCTCACTTGTTTTTGTGAATAAATTTTCATACCAAAAATGCAAATTGCATTAATTAGTTGTTAATATGTCTGGCAAGCCTCCAGCAAGCTGTCAGGTTGTTAAGAGCAACCTTTGTCAGAATAGTATGCAAAAAATTAGCATTAATATTAAACAGTTTATGGGCAAAGCTACATGTGCCCTAGTTTGGCTTCCAGACATTACATTAACCTGTTCTCATATTTAATGAGCATAATTGACAATTTGAACGAAAAATGACTTTGAAAGACCTTTGAAATACACATTTGGATATGTTAGCTTAAAAGCAAAACACTGAATAGTATTTTAAGCCTTTTAAGAAAATATGTTTTGCTCTATATTTCTGAAACACTAAAATGTCAGTTATCACCTTTTGTCATTGGGGGCAGTAGGTGTAATTCATGTTTTCTCTATGGGCACTATAGAGAGTTTGTGAGACCTCAGGTGAGCATCGTGCCCCCCCCCCCCCGACGCTCTTGTTGTATGTCATTCAAATAAGATGCCATGACAAGTGATGGGAAGGCATTTTGAATTCCTTTATTTAAAAGAAGAGCGATGTTATTGCTATTCTTTTCAACCAGGGGCGCAAATCCAGGGGGACAGGAGGACATGTCCCCCCCACGAATTTGAAGGTGGGGGACACAATATCGAATGTCCCCCCCCCACGAATTTAGGAATACATGTGTGCATAACTATCAAAGGTTTAATAGTCTGTGGTTGTTTTTTCTTCATACACTTCAGTTTATCAAAATTGAATATTGTGTAATAGTTTAATGGTTTTGTAGTGCCTTAAACTAGGTTTTAAACATAAAATTGCAAAACGGTTTAAGAATTTTCCAATTTGTCCTTTTTTTTGCGGGGGGGGGGGTCAGGCAAAAGGAGGAAAAGTCAAAAATTTCGGCGCGCTTTGCGCGCAGAATTGCAATGATACATGTGAAAAGAATTTTTTTCGCAAAGTGCGCATAAACAAATCAACATTGTGTCAGTTTGTAGTGCCTCACACTGCTTGTTAAATATATTTTCTAATATGTCAGTTGCTTTTTTTGGGGGGGGGGGACAATATGTTTGCCCCAATATTTTCATTGGCGTGGTAATAAGATGTCATAATTTTCAGCGCGCTCTGCGCGCAAATTACAATGTAGGCTCGAGCAAAGCGCGCCGCAAAATTGAATATTGTTTAAATTTAGTGGATTGTGGCACTTGCGCTGCATTTGAAACATATAATTTTTTATTGTGATAGGTTTTTTTTTTTGGGGGGGGGGACAAAACAATGTGTATGCCCCAATATTTTCATTGGCATGGTTATAAAATTTCAAAATTTTCGGCGCGCTCTGCGCACAAAATTACAATGTATAGGCTAGCAATGCAAAATTGGATAGTGACTTATATTGCGCTACTTTTTAAACATATTCTTGCATTACGTTTTAAGAATTTTTCAATTTGCCAATTCTTTGGAGAGGGGCAAAAGGGAAAAAAGTCTACATTTTCGGCGCGCTCCGCGCGCAAAACTGCAGTAACGTAATATATGCTAAATTGTTCGTAAAGCCACTTCATGAACACTATCTGCACAGAGGGTGATCACTCTCGCGCCCTCCCCAAGTAAGAATTGGCTACTCCGCCAGCATTAGTCTACGACATGTGAAAAATTGGGCATTAATCAGATATTCTGACAGATAAAATGTGCCCCTAAACAAATATATCTAATAATATGATAATATTTTTTTCACATAGGCCTACTTCCTGTACATCTTTTTCAAAACTTGACTACAATCCCTATAATCTTGATAAAATGTACCTTGAAACTAAGTATTTCCCATTCCCAGAAACCGTCTTTTCTATGCGTATTTTCAACAAGTTCCTCCCACTCTCGGTTGATTAGCTCCCTCGCAAGTACCCAATTACAGTTTTCACAAATTTTCTGTATCTTTTTGAAAACCTGAATACAATCCCTAACAATCTTCGTAACATATATACCTTTAAAATATGTATTTATCATGTCTAGAAAAACGTCTTTGCTATGCATATTTTCAAAAAGTTCCCACGTGGGAGGGGGTATCCCCCTCCCAAACCCTCCCCCACACTATCCTCCGCTCGGTTGATTCGCTCCCTCGCAAGTATGACCCAATCCCTAATCTTGCTATAGATTACCAGTCTAGTATAAAAAAAGTCTTTTGCGTATTTTCAAAATGTTCCTACCGTTGAGGGTATCCCCCTTTCATGCCTCCCCCTCTCGGTTGCTTTGTTGCAAGTATGAGTTACCCAAACTCTAATCTTGATACAACTGAAATTATTTATTTACCATGCCTAGGAGCCCGCCTTTTTTTTGCGTATTTTCAACAAGTTTCTACAGTGGGAGGGGGTATACCCCTCCCATACCCTCCCCCGCTAGATCTCTTAGATCAAGCGCAAGTACCTACAGTTTCTCACATATTTCCTGTTCATCTTTTTGAAAACCCGACTACAATCCCTAATAATTCCTATAAATATATGTGTTTACCATGTATAGAATCACGTCTGTTCTATGCACACTTTAAAAAAGTTCCTGCCGTGGGAGCGGGTATCCCCCTCCCACTCTCGGTTGATTCGCTCCCTCGCAAATTCCCAATTACAGTTTTTCACAAATGTTATGCATATCTTTTTGAAAACCTGACTACAATACCTAATAATCTTTATAAAGTGTACCTTAAAATATGTATTTACCATGCGTAGAATCACGTCTTTTCTGTGCGTATTTTCAAAAATTTCCTGCGGTGGGAAGGAGTATCCCCCTCCCACACCCTCCCCATTCAAACTGGTTTAGTGACGGTCCTGGCTTTAGTCATGAGCTTAACAGGGGGCTTTACCTCTTGATCCCCGAAGCTACCAATTCATATTGCAAGTGCCACTAATTTGGAAAATAAAAGAGTTTGTAATTATTGTTGATTGTCTATTTTACGAAGAAATTGTGTTATCAGAGTGTCAAAATAGGCTTCTTAAACCGCTAGAACTCATAACCTGCATGGACCCCACCCCAAATAAACAATATTCCCAGGAACCTGCATATGTGATGTCCCCCCCCCCCACCCACATTTGAAAATGGATTTGCGCCCCTGTTTTCAACCAAATTCTTTTACAACCGTGGATAAGTTTATGCAGCTGTTCAGCTAGTTGCATTTAAAATTGATTCATATATTGTCATTTGCATTGCTAAAATTGCAAGCTATTGTTCTTACTTTTCACAAATTGATGTTCGATGACTAATTATACAGCACCTGCTGGCATCTTCTATCTAAATTTAAATCTCTAACCAGTGCTGGAATACTCTCCAGTGAACACAGGACATTGTGTAAAGTCAGGAGGAATGTTTTGTGCAATTCTGGGACCACCATGAGGTAAGATGTTTTCTTATCTCTTAACTTGATATAGGATTTATTCCTCTATGGACTTTATGCGTATTATGTGGTGGAGATCTGCAACTTTGGCACATTAAAAGTTATAATTGATTGATATAATATAATGTATGACATGTATATAGCCGCTCCTTAATTACGTTTTCTGACTAGTGGTGGAACACACACAGTAAACACGGGACATTGTGTAATGTCAGGAGGAATGCTTTGTGTAATTCTGGGACCATCAGTAGATAAGATGTTTTCTTATATGACTGATGTATTTCCTTCCAAAAAAATGTGACAGTCAAGTGATGGGAGACAATGTGATGTTATTTTTTGCAGAAGAACGTGTTACTGTTTTATCTTTTAGAAAGTTCTTCTAAAACACTGGATTAAAATATGCAGCAAGTTACACTTGAAATGTGATACCTATTTTGTAATCTATATAGTGATAATGACTCATTCATGCAAGCCTTTTCTCTTACTTTTCACAAATTGATATTATTTGGCCTATTATATGGCCGCTGCTTGCACCTTAATACTTTTTCTCATCAGTGGTGGAACACACACAGTGAACAGGGGACATTGTGTAAAGTGAGCAGGCATGTTATGTGTAATTCTAGGACCATTTGTAGATGAGTAGTTTTCTTGTATTTCATTCAAATTCGATACCATGACAAGTGATGGAAAGGTATTTTGATTTCCTTTATTTAAGAGAAGAGGATGGTATTGTTTTCATCCAAATTCTTGTACAATCATGGATAAGTTTGATGCAGCTGTTCAGCTAGTTGCACTTTAATGTGATTCAGTTTTTTTTATGCCTCCGCAACGAAGTTGCCGGAGGCATTATGTTTTCGGGTTGTCCGTCCGTGCGTGCATGCGTCCGTCCGTCCGCCCGTTACCGGTTCTCGTTACCGCGATAACTTAAGAACCGCTGGTCGGATTTTGATGTAACTGAGACCAAGTATGTACTATGGGACAACACTGAACTGATTAGATTTTGGAGGTGAAAGGTCAAAGGTTACAGGACCTAAAATACATGTATGTCTGATTTGGGCTCGTTACCGCGATAACTTGTGAACGGCCTGTCATGCCTGTCGGATTTTGATGTAACTGGGGTGAAGTATGTATTATGAAGCAACAATGAACTGATTAGATTTTGGGGTTGAAAGGTTAAAGGTCAAAGGTCACAGGGCCTAAAATACATGTATGTCTGATCATATGGAAAACTTTGTCGCATCTGCTATTGACTCAAACTTCCGCCGTGTTTTGCACGTGGAATTCGACTGGCCAGGTGCATCGCGCGCCATTATGTTTTCGGGTTGTCCGTCCGTGCGTGCATGCGTCCGTCTGTCAGTCCGTTACCGGTTCTCGTTACCGCGATAACTTAAGAACCGCTGGTCGGATTTTGATGTAACTGAGACCAAGTATGTACTATGGGACAACAATGAACTGATTAGATTTTGGAGGTGAAAGGTCAAAGGTCACAGGACCTAAAATACATGTATGTCTGATTTGGGCTCGTTACCGCGATAACTTGTGAACGGCCTGTCGGCTTTTGATGTAACTTGGGTGAAGTATGTATTATGAAGCAACAATGAACTGATTTGATTTTGGGGTTGAAAGGTTAAAGGTCGAAGGTCACAGGGCCTAAAATACATGTATGTCTGATCATATGGAAAACTTTGTCGCATCTGCTATTGACTCAAACTTCCGCCGTGTTTTGCACGTGGAATTCGACTGGCCAGGTGCATCGCGCGCCATATCTATCACTGTAATTTTTAGCATAAGTATCATTTTATACCATCTCGCCCTCAATTTGAATCTTTGAAAGTTCCTCTTTAAAATGATGTAAGTATTGTCACTATTGTTAACCGAGAAAACGTAAATTTAGTTGCAAAATCATCTCCATGAGTCGTGTTTTGGGTGTTTTTAAACGTCCGGTGCGTGATTCACACACAAATTTACGCTGTTTCCGAGAGAGTCAGTTCACTAAACTCAACAGCGCGGACATGCGAGTAGCTCTTCTGGGCCATCTCGGTCTCCTTTGTATTCTGCATGAAATACTGAAGATGTCCATATAAAATTTATAATGATTGGTCCACAGGAAAGCGTTGTAAATTTTGGAAACGATCGAAAATCAGTTTCTTTCTCAAGCTCATCGCGGTTGTCTTGTGTAATCTCGTAACAATGGCCAGCCTATGGAGTGTACGCTTGAGTGCACTCCGTGGTCACTTCACGGTGCACGATACGGCTGCCTGTGAGCTCCCATTAGGCCTACATGCACGAATTGGCAGGATAGTTTTTGATATGTGGGCTCGTTACCACGATAACTTGTGAATGGCCGGTCGGATTTTGATGTAACGTGGGTGAAGTATGTATTATGAAGCAACAATGAACTGATTAGATTTTGGGGTTGAAAGGTCAAAGGTCACTGGGCCTAAAATATGTCTGACTTGGGCTCGTTACCGCGATAACTTGTGAACGGCCGGTCGGATTTTGATGTCACTTGGGTGAAGTATGTATTATGAAGCAACAATGAACTAATCAGATTTGGGGGGTCAAAGGTCAAAGCTCAAAGGTCACCGGGCCTAAATATTTCTGACTTGGGCTCGTTACCGCGATAATTTGTGAATGGCCTGTTGGATTTTGATGTAACTTGGGT
>JZLH01S0040499.1:29206-43588 GCA_001188425.1 Eucidaris tribuloides
AAGTCACAGATCTCCCACACATAAACACATAAAGTCCATAGAGGAATAAATCCTAGTCCATTTAAGAGATAAGAAACATCTTACCTCAAATGATGGCCCAGAAATTGCACAAAACTTCTCCTGACTTTACACAATGTCCTGCTGTTCACGGTAGTATTACCAGCACTGTTCAAGAGATATGAGATTTGAATACCAAAGGGGCTGTAACATAATATCAAGAATATCAATTGTGATAGGTAGAGAAAAAAGCTTGCATTGAAAAGTCAATTACAGCTATATAAATAAAAAAAAAACTGAATCACATTAAAAGTGCAATCTACTTGATACAGCCATCAAACTTATACCATGATTGTACATAGACTTTGGTAAAACAATACCAATACCATTCCTTCTCTTAAATAAAGAAATAAAATGCCTTTCAATCAACTTGTCATGGTATTTGAAATGTTAATGAAATAACTAAGAAAAAACTACTCAATCTCAATAAATGGTCCAGAAATTACAAAAGCAATCCTGCCACTTACACAATGTCCGATCTGTTCACTGTGTGTGTTTCCAACTCACTGATAAGTAAAAGTAATAAGCAAGCAGCGGCCATACAATAGCCAAAAATATCCAATTGTGAAAAGTAAAAAAAGCTGCATTAATGATCATATACTTGAATAATGATTTTACAAATAGTACACAGTTTTCAATCGTACTTGTTGAATATTTTATATCCATTGTTATTAGAAGAACTATTCTAAAAAATAAAAAGTAACACATTCTTACTGCAAAATATAACATCACATTGCTAACCATCACTCGACTGTCACATTTTTGTAATGAATATACATCAGTCCATTATAAGAAAACATTTTATCTAAGCTTATGGTCCAGAAGTTAACAAAAAGCATTCCTCCTGACTTTACACAATGTCCGTGTTTACCTGTGTGTGTTTCCACACCAAACTATCAGAAAAAGTAATAAAGTGCAAAGATGCTATAATACATGTAATAGGTATATAATTATAATCAATTTATAACTTTTAATGTGCTAACTTTGCAGTATCTCCACCAATAAACACATAAAGTCCTATAAGGAATAAATCTTAGTCAAGTATAAGAGATATAAAACATCCTTTACCTAATGTGGTTCCCGAATTGCACAAAACATTCCTCGTCTGACTTTACACAATGTTCTCTGTTTCATTCATGCGAGTTATTCCAAGCACTGTCATAGATATCGATAGAAGATCAAGCATGCGCTGTATATATATGGTCAACGAAACATCACTTTGTTAAAAGTAAGAAAAAAGCTTTGCATAAACAACAATTATTATGCAAATGAAAAAATATGGAAATCAGCTTTTAAGTGGCAACTAGCTGAACAGCTCCATAAACTTATCCACGTTGTAAAAAAGAATTTGTTGAAAAACAATTAGCAATACAAGCTCTCTCTCTTAAATATAATTAAGTAAATCATAAATGCCTTCCAATCACTATTCATGTATTTGAATTTGGATAATGAAATACAGTACTAAGAATAGCACTCTTTTAACAATTGTCACAGAATAACACATACATCCTGCTCACTTTTACACAATTCCCCTGTTCACTGGTGATTTCCACGCATCTTGATGAAAAAAGTTATAAGAGTCAAGCATCGGCCAGTATAATAGCCAAATAATATCAAATTTTGAAAAGCTTAAAGATAAAAGGCATGCATGAATGAGTAATAATCACTATATAATTACAAAATAGGTATCAAATTTCAAGTGTAACTTTCTGCATATTTTAATCCAGTTGTTTTAGAAGAACTTTTGCTAAAAGGATAAAAAGTAACACGTCTTGCTGCTAAAAATAACATCACATTGCCTCACCATCACATCGAACTGTCATCATTTTTTGGAAGGAAATACATCAGTCATAATAAAAAACATCGTATCTACTGATGGTCTCTCACAATTGCACAAAGCATTCCTCCTGGACTTTTACACAATGTCCCGTGTTTACTGTGTGTTCCACCACTCAATCAAGAAAAAGTAATTAATAGTTGCAAAGGATTGGCTATATTTATATCAATCAATTATAATTTTAACATGTCCAAAAGTTGCATATTCTCCACCACATATAGACACATAAATCCATAGAGGAATAAATGCTAGTCAAGTAAGAGATAAAACATCTTACCTTAAATGATGTGTCGCCAGAATTCACAAAACATTCCTCCGCACTTTACACAATGTCCCCTTTTCAAACTGGAAGTATTCCAGCACTGATTCAGAGATATACGATACGAAGATCACAGCATTCTATATATATATCTATATCTATATCTATCTATTTTGGAAGATATATATATATATATATATCCTCATTTAACAAACAAATTCGGCTATGCAGAATGAACAAAATATCAATCACTTTAAGGCTAACACTGAAGACTTCCCATAAACTTATCATCGGTTGTAAAAGAATTTGGTTGAAATAAATTAGCAATAACATGCTTTTCTGTTTAAATAAAATGAATCAAAATGCCTTCCGCATCATTTGTCATGCATCTAATTTTAAATGAAATACATAAATCATATAAAAAGCTACTCATATCTAACTATCCAGAATTACCACAAAATCATGCCTGCTGATGTTACACAAGTCCACGTGTTCACTGTATGTTTCCACCACTTAGTGTCAGAAAAAGTAATAATGTCAAAGAGCGCTAATCGCATTAATAGGTACAATTATATCTAATTTCTAAAACTAAAATGAAACAGCTTGCATTAATAAGTAATTAATAGGCTTTAAATTGCAAATAAGGACTCGCTTTTCAAGTGTTAACCTGCCCTACATTCGTTGTCGCAGTGCTTTTAAAAGAAACTCTGCTAAATAATAAATCCAGTAACAATGTTTTTTTTGCAGAAAAATATGAACATACATTGCCTATTAAATATCACTGTCACTGACATCTACTTTGATTGAAATACATTAGGCATTTTAAACTTTTAAATTAGCAAAATCACAAGATCTCCACCCCACATATACATCAATCGAAGTCCATAGCAAATAAATCCTATGTCTAAGTTAAGAGTAAAGAAACATTCTACCTCAAATGATGGTCCCAGAATTGCAACAAAAACTTCCTCCTACTTTACAACAATTTCCTTGGTATTCACTGCGAGTATTTCCCTCAGCACTGTTAGAGATATGGATTGAAGGTGCCAGAAAGGGCTGTAGAATAATCAAGGAAATATCATTTGTGATAGTAAGAAGAAGTAGCCCTATTAAAGAGTCAATTAACAGCTAATAAATAAGAAAAATCTAAATCACCATAAAGTGCAACTACTGAACAAAGCTGCATCAAAAATTATCTCATGATTGTACAAAGAACTTTGGTTGAAAACAATAGCAATACCACTCTCTTCTCTTAAATAAAAAAATGGAAATCAAAATGCCTTTCTAATCATCTTGTCATGGTATTGAATTTGAATGAAATACAAAAAACTACTCATTCTTACAAAGGTCCTAAATTACATCCAAAAGCATGCCTTGCTCACTTTAACAATGTCCACCTGTTCAAACTGTTGTGTTTCCATTCCACTGATGAAAAAAGTATTAATGTGCAAAGCATGGCCATATAATTAGCCAAATAATATCAATTGTGAAAAGTAAGAGAAAAGCTTGCATGCAATGGATCATTATCAACTAAATCATATTAACAAAATAGTAATCTACATTTTCCAAGGTAACTTTCTGCAATATTTTGAAAGGGAGAAGGCACCAGCACTAACAGAGGCATAAGTTAAGAAATAAAGAGGCATTGAAGTATTGTGAGAATTATGGTAAAAATGGTTGGATAAAATACAGGCCGCCTAAAATAACATGCTTTTGTGTGACACTCACACTTAGCAAGGCCCTATAAATAGTTAATTGTGTTATTTTATCGACTTTTCAAAAGCCTTGTCTTAAATAAATCTTTGCAGAAACATCATAAGGGGGAGGAGCTTATCGATTCAAACAAGTGCTACAATTACTGCGCGTGACTAAAAGACACACTCGGTTGGCATTCTATCGTCATTTGCTTGTCAGTTTCAGCAAAATGGTACGGCGATCTAGATTGGTTGGCAAACTCATAGTTTTCTTAACTTATGCCTGTTTATTTTCCGTGCCTCTCTACCTTTAATTCCAGTTTTTAGAAAACTTTCTAAAAGATCACAGTAATCACTTCTTCTGCATAAATATAACCATCCCATTGCCTACCATCACGTTAACTGTCAATTTTTTTGGAAGAAATAACATCAGTCATATATAAAAATCATTTTATCATACTGATGGTCCCGAGAATTTACACAAAAGCATATCTCCTTGACTTTACACAATGTCCCGCGTGTTACTGGTTGTGTTCCACCACGTATCAAAAAATAATAAAATGTGCAAAAGAAGTGCTATAAATACATGTAATATGTTATATTATAATCAATCAAATTATAACTTTTTAATGTGCGAAAGTTCAGATCTCCACTCACATAAGAACACAATAAAGTCCAATAAGAGGATTATAATCTTATGTTCAAGGTTATAGATCAAGAAAACATCTACCTAATGGTGGTCACCAAGAATTCAGCAATAAAAACAATATCCTCCGACTTTAACAAAGTCCTGTTTTCACTGGCGATATTCCATCACTGGTCCAAATATATCAATAATTATATGCAAGCAGAGGCCGCTGTATAATAGTTCAAACGAACATAACTTTGTTGAAAAGTAAGAAAAAAATATCTTGCATAAATCAACAATTTTTAGTTAATGCAAATGACAAAAAAATGAATCACTTTTAATGCAACTAGCGCTAACAGCTCCATAAACTATCACGTTGAAAATAATTTGGTTGAAAACAATAGCAATACCATTCTCTCTTCTCTTAAATAAAGAAATCAAATTCCTTTCTATATCACTTGTCATGGTTTTGAATTAATGAAAACAGTACAAAATTAACTACTTCATTACTACAAATGGTCGCTGAGAATTACACATAACATGTCCTCTCACTTACACCAAGTCCCCCTGTTCACTGTGTGTTTCCACCTACATGATGAGAAATAAGTAATTAAGTGCAAGCAGCGGCCATAATAATAGGCCAAATATATCAATTTGTGAAAAAAGTAAGAGAAAAGTCATGCATGAAATGAGTAATTAATCACTATATAATTATTACTAAAAATAGTAAATCAAATTCAAGTGTTAAACTTTGCCTGCATTATTTTAATCCAGTGTTTAGAAGAACTTTCTAAAAAATAAACCAGTATACACGTTCTTCTGCAAAAAATAACATTAACATTGCCCACCACACTCGAAGCTGTCACAATTTTTTTGGAAGGAATACCATACGGGGGTGCGGGGCAGTCATATAAGAAAAACATCGTTTCTATGCTGATGGTTCCAGAATTGCAACAAGCATTCCTCCTGACTTTACACAATGTCCCTGTGTTACTCGTGCTGTGTTCATCCACTAGTCATGAAAAAGTAATAAAGTGCAAGGAGTGGCTATATTATATCAATCAATTATAACTGTTTAACGTGGCAAAGTTCAGATCTCCACCACATAAGACAACCATAAAGATCCATAAGAATACATGCTATTCAAGTTAATAGATAAGAAAACATCTTACCTAAGATGGTCCAGAATTGCCACAAAACAATTCCTCCCGACTTACACAATTTCCCGTGTTCACTTGAAGAGTAAATTCCCAAGCAGCTGGTCAGAGATATAGATGAAGAAGCAAGCATGGCGCTGTAAATAAGTCAACGAAACATGCAGTTTGTGAATAATAAAGTAAAAATTACCTTGTGCATTGTAACACAATTGGCTATGCAAATACAAAAGAATGAATCACTTTAAGTCAAAACTAGCTGAAGAGCTCCATAACTTATTCCACGTTGTAAAAAATTTGTTGAAAAGAATAGCAATAACATGGCTTTTCTGTTAAATAAATGAAATCAATAATGTCCTTTCCCATCACTTTTCATGCCATCCTAAATTTAAATGAAAACATAAATCATCATAATGATAGAAAGCTACTCATCACTAACGAGTCATTCTAGAATTACCACAAAACATGCCTTGCTTATGTTACATTCAAGTCACTTCACTGTATGTTTTCCACCAACTGTCAGGAAAAGTAAATAAAGTCAAAGAGCGCTAATGCATGTAAAGGTTACAATTATATCAATTGTCTAAAAATCTAAGAGAAACAGCTTGCATTAATAAGTATATTACAGCTTTAAAAATTGCAAATATGACTTCGCTTTTCAATGTAATGCCACAGTTTCATTGTCCAGTGTTAGAAGAACTTGCTAAATAGATAAACCAGTAACAATGTTTTTTTCTGCTTGTCACGGACGATCTACTTTGATGGGAGAATACATTAGCATTAATTCTTTTAATGTACAAAGTCACAGATCTCCAACCCCACAATACACAGGTAAAAGCCATAAGGAATAAATCCTATGTCAAGTTAAGAAGATAAAGAAACATTCTTACCTTAATGATGCCACAGAAATTTGTACAAAACTCCCTGCGACTTTACACAATGTCCTGTTGTTCACATGGTGAAGTATTCCAGCACTGCATAGATATGATAGGAAGGTCCAGAATGGGCTGAAAATATATTCAATTGAAATATCAATTTGTGAAAAATTTAAGAGAAAAAGCTTGCACAAAAGTGCAATTACAGCTATAATAAATGAAGAAATCTGAATCACATGTAAAGTGCTAACTAGCTGAACAGCTGCATCAATTTTTTTATCCATTGATTGTTAAGAATTTGGATTGAAAACAAAGCAATACCAATCCTCTCTTTCTTAAAATAAAAGAAATCAAATGCCTTTCCATAAAACTTGTCATGGTAATTGAATTTTGAATGAATATACAAGAAAACTACTCCTCTACAAATGGTCCCTAGAATAAACAACAAATACATGGCCTGCTTGATGTTAAACATGCAATGTCCGCATGTTCACTGGTATTCGTGTTCCAACCACTGGTCAGAAAAAAAAGTAAATAAGGTGCAAGGACGCTATAGGCTATTGTCAGTTAGGTTAAAATTATCCAGAATCATATTATAAACTTTTAAAGCAAGCTCACCCTGAACGTAAGAATTGATTTTAACAAGATCAAAAATGAGAAAACTATGGAAAAGTTGTGAAAATCGACCAAAGTAATATCAGAGTATACCTTTCAAAGTGTAAAATTCTTGTGACGTCACATACAAGCAAGCTCCCTGATGTCCTAGTAATATTTAATTCAATAAATGCCACTTTTATTGGTTCCTGTCCTGATAACTGAATTTTTTGTTTGTTCTTCAGAGGAATGCATGTACCGAAATGACTTGTTTCAATTATCATATTTGAAAGCACAGGTAATCATCAGTTTTGAATTTTTTTGAGAAAATTGGAACTTTATGACCTTATATTACATGATGATGGGGAACTGCTCGATTGTCATAACTCCTTATTTCTTATGTGGAATTTCGTCAAAAACTTCAATTAATATGTTCTCTCATTGTTCTATTTTATTTAAAACACAACTGATGTCATGGGTAAATCCTTGCCGTTTAATAGTGGCCCCAAAGTTTTGTCAAGATCTCCACCCCATAATACACATAAATCTCATTAAAGTGAATATAATCCTATGCCAGTTAAGAGAATAAGAAAACATTTTACCTCATGATGGTCCAGAAGGAAATACTTTCCGTCCTGACTTATCACTAATTTCCATGTTTACTGTGTGTGTTCCACTCACTATCAGAAAAAGTAATAAAAGCGCAACGTAGCGTGCTATATAAATAGTTATATATATCAATCAATTATAAACATTTAATGTGCCATAAGTCGCAATCTCCACCACATAATATACACATAAAGTCTGCATAGAGAATAAATCTATAGAAGAGTTAAGATGATAATACTATATTCAGTTCGACTGCTCGCAGTCGATGGGTATGCCTCGCATCCGCCCACTCCTATCGCAATATTTAATTTGAAAGTCTCAAATTTACCATGGTACAAACTCAATTAGGATGAACTAAAGCATAAGCCCATTGACCTTTGACGCAATTACAGTTTTGGCATAGCCAAAATTGTTGTTAAATGCACCAAGCTATTTTTCTTACTTTTTCACAAACTGATGTTCGTTGACTTATTATACAGCGCATGCTTGCATCTTCTATCTATATCTCTGACCAGTGCTGGAATACTCTCCAGTGAACACGGGACATTGTGTAAAGTCGGGAGGAATGTTTTGTGCAATTCTGGGACCATCATTAGGTAAGATGTTTTCTTATCTCTTAACTTGACATAGCATGTATTCCTCTATGGACTTTATGTGTCTTATGTGGTGGAGATCTGCAACTTTGGCACGTTAAAAGTTATAATTGATTGATATAAATATAGCCACTCCTTGCACTTTATTACTTTTTCTGACTAGTGGTGGAACACACACAGTAAACACGGGACATTGTGTAAAGTCAGGAGGAATGCTTTGTGCAATTCTGGGACCATCAGTAGATACGATGTTTTCTTATATGACTGATGTATTTCCTTCCAAAAAAATGTGACAGTCGAGTGATGGTGGGCAATGTGATGTTATTTTTTGCAGAAGAACGTGTTACTGGTTTATCTTTTAGAAAGTTCTTCTAAAACACTGGATTAAAATATGCAGCAAGTTACACTTGAAATTTGATACCTATTTTGTAATCTATATAGTGATAATTACTCATTCATGCATGCCTTTTCTCTTACTTTTCACAAATTGATATTATTTGGCCTATTATATGGCCGCTGCTTGCACCTTAATACTTTTTCTCATCAGTGGTGGAACACACACAGTGAACAGGGGACATTGTGTAAAGTGAGCAGGCATGTTATGTGTAATTCTAGGACCATTTGTAGATGAGTAGTATTCTTGTACATGTATTTCATTCAAATTCAATACCATGACAAGTGATGGAAAGGCATTTTGATTTCCTTTATTTAAGAGAAGAGGATGGTATTGCTATTGTTTTCAACCAAATTATTTTCCAACCGTGGATAAGTTTATGGAGCTGTTCAGCTAGTTGCACTTAAAAGTGATTCATATTTTGTCATTTGCATAACTAAAATTGTTGTTTAATGCAAGCTATTTTTCTACTTTTCACAAAGTGATGTTCGTTGACCTATTATACAGCGCCTGCTTGCATCTTCTATCGATATCTCTGACCAGTGCTGGAATACTCGCCAGTGAACACAGGACATTGTGTAAAGTCAGGAGGAATGTTTTGTGCAATTCTGGGACCACCATTAGGTAAGATGTTTTCTTATCTCTTAACTTGACATAAGATTTATTCCTCTATGGACTTTATGTGTCTTATGTGGTGGAGATCTGCAACTTTCGCACATTAAAAGTTATAATTGATTGATATAATATAACCTATTACATGTATATAGCCACTCTTTGCACTTTATTACTTTTTCTGACTAGTGGTGGAACACACACAGTAAACACGGGACATTGTGTAAAGTCAGGAGGAATGCTTTGTGTAATTCTGGGACCATCAGTAGATAAAATGTTTTCTTATATGACTGATGTATTTCCTTCCAAAAAAATTTGACAGTCAAGTGATGGTAGGCAATGGGATGTTATATTTTGCAGAAGAACGTGTTACTGGTTGATCTTTTAGAAAGTTCTTCTAAAACACTGGATTAAAATATGCAGCAAGTTACACTTGAAATGTGATACCTATTTTGTAATCTATATAGTGATAATGACTCATTCATGCAAGCCTTTTCTCTTACTTTTCACAAATTGATATTATTTGGCCTATTATATGGCCGCTGCTTGCACCTTAATACTTTTTCTCATCAGTGGTGGAACACACACAGTGAACAGTGGACATTGTTTAAAGTGAGCAGGCATGCTTTGTGTAATTCTAGGACCATTTGTAGATGAGTAGTTTTCTTGTATTTCATTCAAATTCAATACCATGACAAGTGATAGAAAGGCATTTTGATTTCCTTTATTTAAGAGAAGAGAGTGGTATTGCTATTGTTTTCAACCAAAGTCTTGTACAATCATGGATAATTTTGATGCAGCTGTTCAGCTAGTTGCACTTTAATGTGATTCAGATTTTCTTATTTATATAGCTGTAATTGCTCTTTAATAGAGGCTACTTCTCTTACCTATCACAAATTGATATTCCTTGAATTATTCTACAGCCCCTTCTGGCACCTTCAATCCATATCTCTAACCAGTGCTGGAATACTCGCCAGTGAACACAGGACATTGTGTAAAGTCAGGAGGAAAGTTTTGTGCAATTCTGGGACCATCATTTGAGGTAAGATGTTTCTTTATCTCTTAACTTGACATAGGATTTATTCCTCTATGGACTTTATGTGTATTGTGGGGTGGAGATCTGTGACTTTGCTACATTAAAAGTTAAATGCCTAATGTATTTCCATCAAAGTAGATGTCGTGACAAGTGATATTAATAGGCAATGTGATGTTCATATTTTCTGCAAAAAAACATGTTACTGGTTTATCTTTTAGCAAGTTCTTTTAAAACACTGGACAACGAAATGTGGCAGTTACACTTGAAAAGCGAGTCCTATTTTGCAATTTTAAAGCTATAATTACTTATTAATGCAAGCTGTTTCTCTTAGCTTTTAGAAATTGATATAATTGTACCTATTACATGCATTAGCCGCTCTTTGCACCTTATTACTTTTCTGACCAGTGGTGGAACACATACAGTGAACACGTGACATTGTGTAACATCAGCAGGCATGTTTTGTGTAATTCTAGGATCGTTAGTAGATGAGTAGCTTTCTTATATGATTTATGTATTTCATTTAAATTAGATGCCATGACAAATGATGGGAAGGCATTTTGATTTCATTTATTTAACAGAAAAGCCATGTTATTGCTATTCTTTTCAACCAAATTCTTTTACAACCGTGGATAAGTTTATGGAGCTCTTCAGCTAGTTGCACTTAAAAGTGATTCATATTTTGTCATTTGCATAGCCAAAATTGTTGTTAAATGCACCAAGCTATTTTTCTTACTTTTCACAAACTGATGTTCGTTGACTTATTATACAGCGCATGCTTGCATCTTCTATCTATATCTCTGACCAGTGCTGGAATACTCTCCAGTGAACACGGGACATTGTGTAAAGTCGGGAGGAATGTTTTGTGCAATTCTGGGACCATCATTAGGTAAGATGTTTTCTTATCTCTTAACTTGACATAGCATTTATTCCTCTATGGACTTTATGTGTCTTATGTGGTGGAGATCTGCAACTTTGGCACGTTAAAAGTTATAATTGATTGATATAATATAGCCACTCCTCGCACTTTATTACTTTTTCTGACTAGTGGTGGAACACACACAGTAAAGAGAGAGATCTTAATAGACAGGCTTGCAAAGTCCATAAAATAAACACACAATTACTAATTTATAGGGCCTTGCTAAAGTGTATGTGTCACATCAAAAGCCCTTATTTAGGTCTGTATTTATCACCGATCTTAATACATAATTCTCACATACTCTCATGCCTCTTTATTTCTTAACTTATGCCTGTATGTTGCTGGTGCCTTCTCTCCTTTAAAATATGGTCAGCAAGTTATCACTTGAAATGATGAATACTTATTTTGTAATCTATATAGTGATAATGACTCATTCATGCATAGCCGTTTTCGTTACTTTTCACAGTTGATATTATTGCCTATTATTGGCCGCTGCTGTGCACCTTAATACTTTTATCTCATGCAAGTGGTGGAATCACACACAGGTGAACAGTGGCAGTTGTTTATAAGTGAGCAGGCAATGCCTTTGTGTAATTCTAGACCATGCTTGTAGATGAGTAAGTTTTCTTGAGTATTTCATTCAAATTGCAATATCCATGACAAGTGATAGAAAGCATTTGATTTCCTTTATTAAGAAGAAGAGAGTGTAATTTGCTGATTGTTTTCAACACAAAGTCATTGTAACAATCATGGATAATTTTGATGCAGCTGTTCAGCTAGTTGCACTTTATGATGTGATTTCAGATTTTCTTATTTATATAGCTGTAATTGCTCTTTTAATAGAGGCTTACTTTTCTCTTATACCTAATCACAAATTGATATTCCCTGAATTAATTCTACAGGGCCCCTTCTGCAGCCTTCAATTCCGTATCTCTGATCAGTGCTGGAATACTGCGGCCAGTGAACACGAGACATTGGTGTAAATCAGGACGGAAAGTTTTGTGCAATTCTGGCGGACCATCATTGATGTAAGTATGTTTCTTTTATCTCTACTTGAGCATAGATTCTATTGCTCTAATTGGACTTTATGTGATATTGTGGTGGTGAGATTCTGTGACATTTGCTAAGCACTTAAAGGTAAATGCCTAATGTATTTCCATCAAAAGTAGAATGTCGTTGACAAGTGAAATATTAAAGGGCAATGTGATGTTACATATATTTCTGCGAAAAAAATGTTATCTGTTTATCTTTTAGGCAACGTTCTTTAAAACACTGGACAAACGAAAATTGCAGTTACACTTGAAAAGGCGAGTCCTATTTGGCAATTTTAAAGCTATAATGTACTTATTAATCAAGCTGTTTCTCTTAGCTTTTAGAAATTGATATATATTGTACTATTACATGCATAGCCGCTCTTGCAGCGCTTATTGTACCTTTTTCTGACCAGTGGATGGAACAACATACACGTGAACAGTGACATTGTGGTAACAATCAGCAGGGCATGTATTTGTGTAAATTCCTAGACGTAGTAGATGAGTAGCGTTTCTATATGAATTTATGTATTTCATTTAAATTAAGATGCCATGACAAATGATGGAAGCCATTTGTGATTTCATTTATTAACAGTAAAAAGCCATCTTATTGCTGATTTCTTTGTCCAGCCAAATTCTTTTACAACGCGTGATACATTATGGAGCTCTCAGCTAGTTGCTACTATAAAAGTGATTCATATTTTGTCATTTTGCATACCAAAATTGTTGTTAAATGCACCTAAGCTATTTTTCTTACTTTTCACAAACTGATGTTCGTTGACTTGTATTATATGCAGCGCAGCTTGCCATCTTCGTATCTATATCTCTGACCAGTGGTGGAATACTCTCCAGTGAACTACGCCGGGACATTGTTGTAAAGTCGTGGAGGAATTGTTTGTGCAATTCTGGGACATCATTAAGTAAGAATGTTTTTTCTTATCTCTTAACTTGACATAGCATTATATTCCTTCTATGGACTTTATGTTCTTATGTGGTGGAGATCTGCAACTTTGGCAACGTTAAAAGTATTATATTGATTGAATATAAATATAGCCACTCCTTGCACTTTATTATTTTCTGACTAGTGGGGGAACACACAACAGTAAACACGGGACACTTGTGTAAAGTCAGGGAGAATGCTATCTGTGCAAATTCTGGACGGGGCATCATAGATTACGATGTTTTCTATATGACTGATTGTATCGATTCCTGTCGCAATAAAATGTGAACAGTCGAGTGAATGGTCGGCATGTGGATGTATTTATTTTATTGCATAACGATACTGTTACTTTTTTACTCTTTATGAAAGTTCTTCTAAACAGACTGGATTAAAATATGGCAGCAATTACAACATGAAATTTGATTAGCCCATATTTTGTAATCTATATAGTGATAATTACTCATTCAATTCTACAAACAGCCTATTTGCTCTTAGCTTTTCACAAATGATATTAATTTGGGCCTATATATGGCCCGCTGCTTGTGCACGCTTACATACTTTTTCTCATCAGTGTGGAACACACACAGTGAAACAGGGGACATGTGTAAAGTTGAGGCAGGTCCATGTTATGTGTAATTCTAGGACGGCAATTGATAAAAGAATAGTATTCTTGTACATTAGTTCATTCAAATTCAATAGCCATGAGCATAGTGATGGAATAGGCATTTTGATTTTCCTTTATTTAACGAGAAAGGATGGGTATTTTGCTATTTGTTTTCAATTATGAGCCCAAATTATTTCCAACCGTGGATTAAGTTTATGGAGCTGCGTTAGCTAGTTGCACTAAAAGGTGATTCATATTTTGGGTCATTTGCTAACTAAATTGTTGTTTAATGCAAAGCTATTTTTCTTACTTTTCAAAGTGATGTCGTTGACGCTATTATAGCGCGCACTGCTTGCATGCTTCTATCGATATCATGACCAGTGCTGAATACTCGCCAAGTGAAAACAGGACATTGTGTAAAGTCAGGAGAGAATGTTGTGGCAATCTTGGACGCAGCCATTATGTAAGATTTTTCTTATATCTCTAACTTGACATAAATTTATTCTCTAATGGACTTCTATGTGTCCTTATGTGGTGGAGATCTGCAAC
>JZLH01S0040499.1:43613-58008 GCA_001188425.1 Eucidaris tribuloides
ACAGTAAACACGGGACATTGTGTAAAGTCAGGAGAACTGCTATCTGTGCAATTCTGGGCCATCATAGATTACGATGTTTTCTATATGACTGATTGTATTTTCCTGTCGCAATAAAATGTGACAGTCGAAGTTGAATGGTCGGCAATGTGGATGTTATTTTTTGTTTGCAGTAAGAACGTGTTACTTTTTTTACTTTTATGAAAGTTCTCTAAACACAACTGGTGATAAAATATGCAGGCAATTACAACAATTGAAATTTGATTACCATATTTTGTAATCTATTAGTGATAATTACTCATTCAATTCTAAGCTAAACAAGCCTTTTGCTCTTAGCTTTTCACAAATGATATTAATTTGGGGCCTATTATATGGCCCGCTGCTTGTCACGCTTACATACTTTTTCTCAATCAGTGGTGGAACACACACAGTGAACAGGGGACATGTGTAAAGTTGAGCAGGCTCATGTTTATGTGTAATTCTAGGACGCAATTGATAAAAGAGTAGTATTCTTGTACATGTATTTCATTCAAATTCAATACCATGACAAGTGATGGAATAGGCATTTTTGATTTTCCTTTATTTAACAGAAGAGGATTGTATTGCTATTTGTTTTCAATTAAAGTCCCAATTATTTTCCAACCGTGGATTAAGTTTATGGAGCTGTTCAGCTAGTTGCACTTAAAAGTGATTCATATTTTGTCATTTGCTAACTAAAATTGTTGTTTAATGCAAAGCTATTTTTTTACTTTTCAACGTGATGTCGTGACGACTATTATACAGCGCACTGCTTGCATCTTCTATCGATATCTACTGACCAGTGCTGGAATACTCGCCAGTGAACACAGGACATTGTGTAAAGTCAGGGAATGTTTGTGCAATTCTGGGACGCACCATTAGGTAAGATGTTTTCTTATCTCTAACTTGACATAAGATTATTCTCTATGGATTTAATGATGTCTTATGTGGTGGAGATCTGCAACTTCGCACATTAAAAGTTATAATTGATTGATATAATATAACTATTACATGTATAATAGCCACTCCTTGCACTTTATTACTTTTCTGACTAGTTGGTGGAACACACACAGTAAACACGGGACATTGTGTAAAGTCAGGAGGAATGCTTTGTGTAATTCTGGACCATCAGTAGAAAAATGTTTTCTTATATGACTGATGTATTTCCTTCCAAAAAATTGACAGTCGAGTGATGGTGGCAATGGTGATGTTATATTTTGCAGAAGAATGTGTTACTCTTTTTTATCTTTTAGAAAGTTCTTCTAAAACACTGGATTAAAATATGCAACAAGTATACACTTGAAATGTGATACCCCCTATTTTGTAATCTATATAGTGATAATGACTACATTCATGCAAGCTTTTCTCTTACTTTTCACAAATTGATATTATTGTGGCCTATTGTATGGCCGCTGCTTGCACCTAATACTTTTTCTCATCAAGTGGTGGAACACACACAGTGAACAGTGGACATTGTGTAAAGTGAGGCAGCATGCTTTGTGTAATTCTAGACAGCATTTGTAGATGAGTAGTTTTCTTGTATTTCATTCAAATTCAAATACCATGACAAGTGATGGAAAGGCATTTTGATTTCCTTTATTTAAGAGAAGAGAATGGTATTGCTATTGTTTTCAACCAAAGTCTTGTACAATCATGGATAAGTTTGATGCAGCTGTTCAAGCTAGTTGCAGTTTAATGTGATTCAGTTTTTTTTTTCATTTATATACTGTAATTGCTTTCAATGCAAGCTTTTTTCTCTTACCTATCACAAATTGATATTCCTTTGAATTATTCTACAGCCCCCTTTGTACCGTTCAAATCCATATCCTGAACAGTGGCTGGAATACTCACGCAGTGAACACAGGACATTGTGTAAAGTCAGGAGGAAAGTTTTGTGCAATTCTGGGACCATCATTTGAGGTAAGATGTTTTCTTATCTCTTAACCTGACATAGGATTTATTCCTCTATGGACTTTAATGTTGTAATTATGTGTGGAGATCTGTGACTTTGGAACATTAAAAGTTAAATACTTATGATTTCCTTCAAAATAGATGTCGTGACCAGTGATGGTAAGGCAATATGATATTCATATGTATATGAATGAATGAAATGAATGAATGATTTTCCACTTTCAACAAGAATAACATGTATTACATATAAGTGGCGTATTGTATTACAATATTCCAATTTTTGCTGACCACATCGCATAGCACTATCTATATGTTTCTTCCACGTAAGATTTGCGTTCAATACATTCTCCAAGGAAAGAAGTTGATTCCACTTATATTCAAAGGTTTGCCATTCATTAAGACATGGCCTGAGGTTACAAATTTTCTATGTCTTATTTTTGAACACCGATGTACTTTGTTTTATCAGTATATTAATCGTAGTTTGTTTGCAATGCACCAAGCAGTAACGGCCTTCAGATTTCGTCTTATTTCAAATAAGTCAATGTTGCTGTTCATCAGATTTGAACATATGGAATAAATTTGAATCATTGGCAAACATCAGAAATTAAAGTATGTCAACGACTTAGGTAAATCATTGATGTACATAAGAAATAAAGTAGGTCCTAATACCGAACCATGAGGGACACCAACATGTCATTTTTTTATTCCATAATGTTCTAATTTCTTTAGTAAAATTTCATGATTAATTGTATCAAACGGCTTTAGCAAAGTCAATCACCACGTCAACTGTTATGTGCCCTTCATCTGTTTGCCTTGTAATTTGTTAATCAAATTTATAAGCGAAATTTTTGTATGTAACAAAGTCTAAATCCATACTGATGTTTATATATGTCGTTCTTTAAAAAAAAAAAAAAAAAATCAATAATCGGGTATTCACTCACATTCTCAAACACAAGTTTACTTATAATTGGTAAAATCGATATGGGTCTGTAATTGCCTGTACAGCCTTGTCGCCTTTTTAAAGACTGGTACAACTCTTGCCACCTTTTAGTTTTGTCTGGAAATATTCCAGTAGAAAATGATAAATTCAATATAATGTGGCAAGAGGTTTACTGATATAATCTTTGCATTAACACATAATTGTACTGACAGATCATCATATCATATCACCTTTGATTGTTGATCAAAGTACTATATTACTTTCATTACTTCTAATAACTGTTACTAGTTGCCGACCCAGAGAAAAAGAATGTTTTCTTTCATTTTGGCTGACGCCAATAATCGGTGTTAATCATCGTTTGTAATCCCTTATTTTAACAGCCAGGGTATCACCAATACTGCTGAAAAAAATCTTTAGGTATTTGGTGCATATCATCGATGAAGTCCAACTTCAACATTTGATCTTCTGTTTTCCTTAATTAATGAAAGAGGTCTTTTATTTTAACAGATCATTGAGTGGGTGTTCCAAGTTCTTCTTGAATTTTCATGTCATGCTCCAATTTCATCATTGTAATATAAATTACGTTTGCCGTTCGTGGACAATTAGTTTAATAATTCTATAGTTTTATACTTGTCTAAACAATCTTTATGAAATTTCCAATTTAAGTACACGAGAACGTAATTTGTGTTTTTTCCTTATTGAGCCGCTGATCGATTTTGTTATACCAGGGTTTCTTTTTATTTTTTCAATGCAACAGTTTTGTTTCATCACTAACAAATAGAAACTGCGTAGAAAAGCATTGTAAGCTTCCATTTTGGATTATCGCACTCGTGATACGCTCAACCATCGATTATTTCAAGATCTATACATAAAGATTCTAATGAAAAATTCTAAAATTCTGCTTCTAATCAGTTTTGTAGATAATGATATTACACTTGATAATTTTCAAAAAGAGGCTATACCAGGAAAAATAACAGTGTGGAACAGACACAGTGACACGGAACATTGTGTTAAGCGTCACATGGCAAAGTTTTGTGTAATTCTAGACCAATTAAGTAATGAAGTAGTTTTCTTATAATATTTTAGCTCACCTGAGGCGAAGCTCATAGTGAGCGTTGCGATCAGCTGTTTGTCCATCGTCCGTCATTGTCTCCACTCGTCGTTTGTCTTGCCTCGTGCGGTGTGTGTCGTGCGTAAAATTTTACACATTTTCATCTTTGCCTTTAAAACGGCAATTGGATTCAATTCAAACTTGGCAGGAATGATCCACTAGGGGTGGGGATTCATGGGTCCCAAATGATGTGCCCTGGCACCCGTGGGGGCCCAAAGGCAAGCCATATAGGGCCAAAAGAGGTAATTTCCAAAGATCTTCTTCTCTAGTATCTAAAATATTTAGGTAATTCACTTGTTGTGTGTAGATCCTCTTACATTCATGAATTATTGTTCCTGACATGCAACCACGGGGGGCCTCGACTGTTGTCCCTGAGGACGGCAACATCGTGTGGGCCGTAATGGGAAAAATTCACATTGACAATCATTTTCTTTAAAAGCACATCCGTGGATTTAGACCATAACTGATGGGAATGATCCTTAGTAGGGATATGATGAGTGTGATCGTTAATGTCAACGGACGGACATTTTCAAAAATGACCATTATATGAAAGCCTATGAAGAAAGTTTTAGCATTGTACATGTACCTCTACTATACATCAAGCCCTTCTATCTTGTCATTTTTTCCTTATGCTTCATAATGTCTTTTTTGAAAGTGTCGTCGCCGTGACATTAACTATTCACACCAGATGGTTCCTGAAATGGTACTCCTACCGCCCCCGCCCCCCCCCCCACAGGAGGCCCAAGGAGGCATAGCCCAGAAGGGCCCCAAACTATGTACTTTCTAACCAAAAGCCAATTTGTTAGCAATTGACTGATTAACAGGGGACATCAAACGTATTTTGGGGTCAAAGGTCACATATTAGGTCAAAGTTCAAATGAGGTCAAATGATAGAATATACCTGTAATTTTCCTATTCGGGTTTGGTATCATGCCCATTTGTTAACTAACTTGCATATTTTGGCAGTGGCATAATCTCTCAACTAGTTAGGTCCCTTGGAAAAATACCGTCATGTCATTTTACAACTGATTGTAATCTAAGCTTCACATGATCCTCCAAATGAAGCAATATACCCTGAATCATTTGTAATTCTGAATTAAAACAAAGTGGTAATAGCATACATCTCATACTCTTTCTCTATTTACCCAAGATATCAAATTAATAGACGTGGATACCGGGGGGGGGGGGGGGGGGGGGGGGGTTGTAACAGTCTCGACCTACTCTAACTGCGCGACCTTACTTTAACCTACTGATTACTGTAACGAAAATTAATGTTCTGTTTATTTATGTCTGTTGTATATGTATGTGGGCAATTGCAGAGTTTTCTGAGATCTACCATTGTCAGGCTTTACAAATCTATTATTTCTCGTACATCCACTGCAATTCTGTGTTATCTCCTGCATAGTTGTAATCAATATTTTTTTTTATTTATGTGTCATTCTGCTGCCGTTCTAACTTTATAATTTGTATGTTCTTTTTTTAAAGCAATGTGAATAAATTGAATGAAACTGAAAATAATATGATGTATTTCCATTCAGATAATTTGCCATGACAAGTAAAGGGAAGAAGATGTGAAGTTCATATATGTGTTGCAGAATAAATGTTACTAAACGATGCATGACCAATTCTTGGGGCAGCCATGAATAAGTGGCATATGTATAGAGCTACTTACAGTTCGAACTGATTGCTTTATTTAGCACATGTATAACCTTATATGTCATTTGCCTGGCAGAAAATCTGCATGACTGCCCCGTACACAATTGTACAAGCATTTGTGCCCTTTTGCGGCACCACATTCGCACCTGCTTTGTGATGTTTCAAAATCAATATCATTTTGAGATATTGTGTTGTCATCTTGCCATCTTCCTATACATTGTTTAGGACATGCTGGATATCCACAACTGAACGACGGGACATTTTAATCTTTGCACCATGCCTACATTTAAGAACCAGTGCTGGAAACACAGCACCAATAACTCACAGGACTATTGTGTAAAAATCAGCGGCATTATCTGTGTAATTGTTGGACGTCAGTAGATGGCGCGGGGGGCGGGGTGTTCACGTTTTGTAACTTTTCTTTTCTCATGTGTCGTGTTTTGAAAATAGGTGTTCAACACACACATTTAGAAAACACAGACATCAATCCCAGGACCGATGCCAAATTCTAATGAGGAGCCATAAAAGCACCTGGAGTCTATTTTGCAAATAAAAAAAGTCGGGACCCGGAAAATGGTCCTTGATCTTTCAAAATGTCCCTGACTTTATTGCGTGTGTGTTCCGACTGTGGTCCATCAAAAATGTAGGCGAGGTGGCAAACACACATCACACACACACACACACACACCACACACACAACACACAGCACACACCACAACACAGCCAACACACACACACACACACACACACACCACACACGACACACACACACACACACACACACAACTGCGACACACATCCTAGCATTTATCTATGACACATACATCTTCACATTTCGCAAGTGCTTTGATTATGAAACCTGATCCTTCAATAGAAGATTTCCCAAAATTAAAATCCTCCATGTCAAAGGCAAGAATAAGGCGTGTTGCGCTTCTCTGGGATACCACTAATTACAATACACATCTTGGTCAATAAGCATACGAGTCAAATTAGCTACTACATACAGGGTGGCCCAGAAAAACAATGGTAGCAGTTAACGTTACTGTTATTCCCCCAAATTAAATCTTAAATCTGATTAATCTGATAAACTAAACTATTGTTTGTGATTTAGAATGACACTAAGATCATCTACAGTGTACTTTGGTGGGGTACTTTCCATTTAATGGGCTGTTTGTGAACTCAACGTATATTTGATATACATTCAGCCCAGTATATACGTGTAAATTTCTAATAGTATACCATGCAAGAGCTTTATCATTAAAGCAGGGATCTCTTTTGGCATGCCTAAAAATAACATTGTGTAAATAACAATGGCATTTAGAATAGAAAATGCTATCTGGAACCTTTAGCAAAAATAATCAGGAGCTAGAAAAACTCAGTTTAGTGAATTATAGTGACCTTTAGACTCTGATTTGAAATTTTTTTTCGCTCGCAAGAAACAATTCCTACCATAGAAACATACACAATAAACAAAGCAGTTTTTCTTTGCACATTTTAAAATTTAGGCAAACTACTGACCCGCCAAATTTCACAGACATGCCCGTCATGCAAAAAGCCTAAGGGCATGGTTTACGCTTTTCCTGTCTGGGGCAGGGATGTTTGCAAATGAGATGCCACTGCCTTAATTATCAAAAGTGCTTAAGCATCCGGGCCGTCATTACTGTTTTAGCAGCTTTATAAAAGCTGAAATGCACTGCCTTACAAAATTGCCTGCTAAAATGAAATCTACTGAATGAAAAATTGATCTATCATGCAGGGTTGTTACTGCTCAGAATAGAAATGTGATCAGATGAACTACAAAAAAGTAATCAAATAATAACATAAATCCTTAAGATATGATAAATTTCGCACATTAAAAGTTATAATTGATTGATATAATATAACCTATTACATGTATATAGCCACTCTTTGCACTTTATTACTTTTTCTGACTAGTGGTGGAACACACACAGTAAACACGGGACATTGTGTAAAGTCAGGAGGAATGCTTTGTGTAATTCTGGGACCATCAGTAGATAAAATGTTTTCTTATATGACTGATGTATTTCCTTCCAAAAAATGTGACAGTCGAGTGATGGTAGGCAATGTGATGTTATATTTTGCAGAAGAATGTGTTACTTTTTTATCTTTTAGATAGTTCTTCTAAAACACTGGATTAAAATATGCAACAAGTTACACTTGAAATGTGATACCTATTTTGTAATCTATATAGTGATAATGACTCATTCATGCAAGCCTTTTCTCTTACTTTTCACAAATTGATATTATTTGGCCTATTGTATGGCCGCTGCTTGCACCTTAATACTTTTTCTCATCAGTGGTGGAACACACACAGTGAACAGTGGACATTGTGTAAAGTGAGCAGGCATGCTTTGTGTAATTCTAGGACCATTTGTAGATGAGTAGTTTTCTTGTATTTCATTCAAATTCAATACCATGACAAGTGATGGAAAGGCATTTTGATTTCCTTTATTTAAGAGAAGAGAATGGTATTGCTATTGTTTTCAACCAAAGTCTTGTACAATCATGGATAAGTTTGATGCAGCTGTTCAAGTAGTTGCACTTTAATGTGATTCAGTTTTTTTTTTCATTTATATAGCTGTAATTGCTTTTCAATGCAAGCTTTTTTCTCTTACCTATCACAAATTGATATTCCTTGAATTATTCTACAGCCCCCTTTGGTACCTTCAATCCATATCTCTGAACAGTGCTGGAATACTCACCAGTGAACACAGGACATTGTGTAAAGTCAGGAGGAAAGTTTTGTGCAATTCTGGGACCATCATTTGAGGTAAGATGTTTTCTTATCTCTTAACCTGACATAGGATTTATTCCTCTATGGACTTTATGTGTATTATGTGGTGGAGATCTGTGACTTTGGAACATTAAAAGTTAAATGACTTATGTATTTCCTTCAAAATAGATGTCGTGACCAGTGATGGTAAGGCAATATGATATTCATATGTATATGAATGAATGAAATGAATGAATGATTTTCCACTTTTCAACAAGAATAACATGTATTACATATAAGTGGCGTATTGTATACAATATTCCAATTTTTTGCTGACCACATCGCATACACTATCTATATGTTTCTTCCACGTAAGATTTTCGTCAATACATTCTCCAAGGAAAGAAGTTGATTCCACTTATTTCAAAGGTTTGCCATTCATTAAGACATGGCCTGAGGTTACAAATTTTCTATGTCTATTTTTGAACACCATGTACTTTGTTTTATCAGTATTAATCGTAAGTTTGTTTGCAATGCACCAAGCAGTAACGGCCTTCAGATTTCGTCTTATTTCAAATAAGTCAATGTTGCTTTCATCAGATTTGAACATATGGAATAAATTTGAATCATTGGCAAACAATCAGAAATTAAAGTATGTCAACGACTTAGGTAAATCATTGATGTACATAAGAAATAAAGTAGGTCCTAATACCGAACCATGAGGGACACCACATGTCATTTTTTTATTCCATAATGTTCTAATTTCTTTAGTAAAATTTCATGATTAATTGTATTAAACGCTTTAGCAAAGTCAATCACCACGTCAACTGTTATGTGCCCTTCATCTGTTTGCCTTGTAATTTGGTTAATCAAATTTATAAGCGAAATTTTTGTACTGTAACAAAGTCTAAATCCATACTGATGTTTATATATGTCGTTCTTTAAAAAAAAAAAAAAAAATCAATAATCGGGTATTCACTCACTTCTCAAACACAAGTTTACTTATAATTGGTAAAATCGATATGGGTCTGTAATTGCCTGGTACAGCCTTGTCGCCTTTTTTAAAGACTGGTACAACTCTTGCCACCTTTAGTTTGTCTGGAAATATTCCAGTAGAAAATGATAAATTCAATATATGTGCAAGAGGTTTACTGATATAATCTTTTGCATTAACACATAATTGTACTGACAGATCATCATATCCATTCACCTTTGATTGTTGATCAAGAGTACTTATTACTTCATTTACTTCTAAACTCGTTACTGGCAAGAAAAAGAATGTTTTCTCATTTGCTGGACCCAAATAATCGGTGTTAATATCGTTTGTATCCCTTATTTTAACAGCCAGGGTATCACCAATACTGCTGAAAAAATCTTTCAAGGTATTTGCAATATCGATCGATGAAGTCACTTCAACATTTGATCCTTCTGTTTCCTTAATTAATGAAAGAGTCTTTTTATTTAACAGATCATTGATGTGTTTCCAAGTTCTTCTTGAATTTTTCATGTCATGCTCAAATTCATCATTGTAATATAATTACTTTGCCGTTCGTACAAGTGTAGTTAATACATTCTATAGTTTTTATACTTGTCTAAACAATCTTTATGAAATTTCAATTTAAGTACACGAGAACGTAATTTGTGTTTTTTCCTTATTGACCGCCTGATCGATTTTGTTATCCAGGGTTTCTTTTTATTTTTCAATGCAACAGTTTTGTTTCATCACATACAAATAGAAACTGCGTGAGAAAAGCATTGTAAGCTTCATTTGGATTATCGCACTCGTATACGCTCAACCATCGATTATTATCAAGATCTATACATAAAGATTCTAATGAAAAATTTCTAAAATTCCTGCTTCTAAAGGTTTCTGTAGATAATGATTTACACTTGAAATTTTCAAAAAGAGCATACACAGGAAAATAATCAGTGGTGGAACAGACACAGTGAACACGGAACATTGTGTAACGTCAGCAGGCAAGTTTTGTGTAATTCTAGGACCATTAGTAGATGAGTAGTTTTCTTATATGATTTTTAGCTCACCTGAGCCGAAGGCTCAAGTGAGCTATTGCGATCGCTGTTTGTCCATCGTCCGTCATTCGTCACTCGTCGTTTGTCTTGCCTCGTGCGGTGTGTGTCGTGCGTAAAATTTTACACATTTTCATCTTTGCCTTTAAAACGCATGATTGGATTCAATTCAAACTTGGCAGGAATGATCCCTAGGGGGTGGGGATTCATGGGTCCCCAAATGATGTGCCTGGCCCCCGTGGGGGCCCAAGGGCAGAGCCATATAGGGCCAAAAGAGGGTAATTTTCAAAGATCTTCTTCTCTAGATCTAGAAATAGTTTAGGTAAGTCACTGTGTGTGTAGATACCTCTACATGTCATGAATTATTGTTCCTCATGGCAACACCCAGGGTGGCCCCGTTTGGTCCCTGAGGACGGCAACATGGGCCGTATGGGAAAAATTCACATTGACATCATTTTCTTTAAAGCACATCAGTGGATTTAGACCAAACTGGATGGGAATGATCCTTAGGTAAGGGATAGATGAGTGTGATCAGTTAATGTCACGGACGGACATTTTCAAAAATGACCATTATTGAAAGCCTAAAGAAAGTTTTAGCATTGTACAGTACCTCTACTGATACATCAACCCTTCATATCTTGTCATTTTTTCCTTATGCCTTCAGTAATGGTCACTTTTTGAAAGTGTCCGTCCGTGACATTAACTGATCACACTCAGATGGTTCCTGAAATGGTACTCCTACCCCCCCCCCCCCCACACGGAGCCCAAGGGAGCATAGCCCAGAAGGGCCCAAACTATGTAACTTTCTAACCAAAAGCCAATTTGTTACCAAACTTGACTGATAACAGGGACATCAACGTTATTTTGGGGTCAAAGGTCACATATGTAGGTCAAAGGTCAAATGAGGTCAAATGATAGAATATACCTGTAATTTTCTATTCGGGTTGGTATCTGCCCATTTGTAACTAACTTGCATATTTTGCAGTGCAAATCTCTCAACTAGGTTAGTCCTTGGAAAAATACCTCATGTCATTTTACAACTGATTGTATCTAGCTTCACATGATCCTCCAAATGAAGCAATATACCTGAATCATTTGTATATTTGATTAAAACCAAAGTGGTAATGCATACATCTCATACTCTTTTCTCATTTACCAAGATCTCAAATTTAATAGACGTCGATTACGGCGGGGGGGGGGGGGGGGGGGGGGGGTTGGTAACGTCTGCGACTCTACTCTAACGTCTGCGACTCTACTTTACCTACTGATTATGTAACGAAATAATGTTTCTGTTTATTTATGTCTGTTGTTATGTATGTGAGCAATTGCAGTTTTCTGGAGATCTACATTGTCAGGCTTTTACAAATCTTATTATTCTCGTACATCCACTGCAATGTCTGTGTTATCTCCTGCATATTGTAATCATTATTTTTTTTTTATTTATGTGTGCATCTGCTCCTGTTCTACTTGTAATTTGTATGTTCTTTTTTTAAGCAATGTGAATAAAATTGAAATTGAAACTGAAATTATTATGATGTATTTCATTCAGATAATTTGCCATGACAAGTAAAGGGAAGGAAATGTGAAGTTCATTATTTTGCAGAAGAACATGTTACTAGTAATGATGCATGACCAAATTCTTGTGCAGCCATGAATAAGTTGGCATATATAGAGCTACTTACAGTTCAAACTGATTGCTTATTTATCACATGTATACCTTATGTCATTTGCCTGGCAGAAATGCATGACTGCCGTACACATTGTACAACAATTTGTGTCCCTTTTGCCGGGCACACATCGCACCTGGCTTTGTGATGTTTCAAAGATCAATATCATTTTGAGATATTGTGTGTCATCTGGCATCTTCTATACATTGTTAGGACCAGTGCTGGAATACACACAACTGAACACGGGACATTTTAATTTTGCACCATGCCTACATTTTAAGGACCAGTGCTGGAACACACACCAATAATCACAGGACATTGTGTAAAATCAGCGGGCATTATGTGTGTAATTTTGGGACCGTCAGTAGATGGCGCTGTTCACTTTGTACTTTTTTTCTCAATGTGTGTGTTTTTAAAATAGGTGTTCAAACACACACATTTAGAAAACACACATCAATCCCAGGACCATGCCAATTTTAATGTAGGAGCCATAAAAGCACCCTAGGAGTCTATTTTGCAAATAAAAAAGTCGGGACCGGGAAAATGGTCCTGACTTTTCAAAAATGTCCTGACTTTATTGGTGTGTGTTCCGACTGTGGTCCTCAAAATGTAGGCGAGGTGCAAACACACACACACACACACACACACACACACACACACACACACACACACACACACACACACACACACACACACACACACACACACACACACACACACACACACACACACACACACACACACACACACATCCTACATTTTATCTTGACACATACATCTTCACATTTCCAGGTTTGATTTATGAAACCTGATCCTTCAATAGAAGATTTCCCAAAATTAAAATCCTCCATGCAAGGCAAGAAAAGGCGTGGTTGCCTTCTCTTGGGAATACCACTAATTACAATACACATCTTGGTCAATAACATACGAGGTCAAATTACACACATACAGGGTGGCCCAGAAAAAACAATGGTACAGTTACGTTTACTGTTATTCCCCCAAATTAAATCTTAAATCTGATTAATCTGATAAACTAAACTATTGTTTTGTGATTTAGAATGACACTAAGATCATCTACAGTGTACTTTGGTTGGGTACTTTCCATTTAATGGCTGTTTTGTGAACCAACGTAAATTTGATATACATTCATGCACCAGTATACGTGTAATTTCTATAGTATACCATCAAGGCTTTATCATTAAAGGCAGGGGATCTCTTTTGCATGCCTAAAAATAACATTGTGTAAATACAATGGCATTTAGAAGAAAATGCTATCTGGGAACCTTTAGCAAAATATAGGAGCTAGAAACTCAGTTTTAGTGAAATTATAGTGACCTTTAGACTCTGATTTGAATTTTTTTCTCGCAAGAAAACAATTCCTACCATAGAACATACACAATAAACAAAGCAGTTTTCTTTCACATTTTTTAAAATTTAGGCAACTACTGACCCCCAAATTTCACAGACATGCCCGTCATCAAAAGCCTAAGGGCATGGGTTACCTTTTCCTGGTCTGCAGGGATGTTTGCAAATGAGATCCACTGCCTTTAATTTATCAAAGTGCTAAGCATCCGGCCCACGTCATTACTGTTTTACAGCTATTATAAAAGCTGAAATGCACTGCCTTACAAAATTGCCTCTAAAATGAAATCTACTGAATGAAAATTGATCTACATGCAAGGGTTGTACTGCTCAGAATAGAACATGTGATCAGATGAACTACAAAAAAGTAATAAATACATAAATCCTTAGATAATGATGGGGAAAATGATATATTTTCATTGTACCATTTTCCTGGTCCACCCGGTATAGTGTTTTCACACGGTGTCCCAATCATGACTGTAGTCATCACACTTGGAGCTACATGTATGGATTTCATGGATAACTCAATAGATTTGAATTTCTAGTGAAGAGGCACAGCCATGTCAATCATTGCTGTCAATCAAACGTGCAGCAGATTGATCATGCAGTTGTGACACAGTCTCTTTGAGACAAACGGTCACTATAATTCCACTGAAACTGAGTTTCCAGCTCTTACTTTGCTTAATGTTCTTAGAACTTTGGTAATTTCTTCTATGTACAGTATGAATTCACAAAATGCTAAATTTACGTGTAAGCTTGCAAAAGAGCACCTCTTGTCTTCAGGCAACGGCCCAATTTGATTTAATGATTTATTGCAGTTATTATTTCAAAGAACTGCAAATCCCAAATGGTGAAAGCTGCATTTTTATGTTACTAGTAGGGCCTACTGTGTAACTAAAATTGGATCAAATCTGAACAAAAACAGTTTAGCGCACAAATGAAAAAGTACCTAGACTTTAAAGTGATAGGCT
>JZLH01S0040499.1:58058-73741 GCA_001188425.1 Eucidaris tribuloides
CACACACACACACACACACACACACACACACACACACACACACACACACACACACACACACACACACACACACACACACACACACACACACACACACACACCACACACACACCACACACACACACACACACACACACACACACACACACACACACACACACACACACACACACACACACACACACACACACACACACACACACACACACACACACACACACACACACACACACACACACACACACACACACACACACACACACACACACACACACACACACACACACACACAAACAAACACAAGGCGAGTAAAAGCGACATACAGGCATAAGGAATACCTACTCGACATCAACCGGAAACGTCTGAGTATCATTTGGTCAAAGTAAATCATTTTTGTCTGTGAAAGTAAAATCGTTCTCTGTTATAATTCAGTTTATAAATTATATCCGTAAGCCGCCTGCATAATAACGTCATATTTCTTGTTAATGGATATGTGTTGTGTTTGTACATGTATATGTTATGGCCTTATTGCTGTTTCCACGTACATACCCGGATACAAATGAGCTATTTGAGCGAGGATATTAAAAACTGATGAATGTTCGTGAGCAATTCATTAGGTAACATGCATACAATATGTCATGAAAGTCCACAGCAAGCTCAATAAAACTAAATGGTGATTGCACTTCATGTTTTCTGATTGCTTCCTCTTTTATCATGATTGATTACAAAATTTATGACTCTCTCCGATTGTATAACTTAATATCAAATGACATAATTTACCTCAGTTTCAATGAATTTTTCAATTTTGGCTAAATGTTGGGGAGAGTTTTATGGTCAATTGTAAAAAACCCCAGAAAGATACGGTAAAATTTCAATGTTACACTTAATAACTAAATGTCTTCTCTTTTACCTGTACGGTTCTAGCATCATTTTTACAGTGTAGAAATACGTTTCACGTAAGATCATTGAACGTGAAAAAGTCATTCTATGAACTATACCCGTTGGAACAAAAAGCAAAAAAAAAAACCAACCCCCCCCCAAAAAAAAAACCCACCATGAATTTGTAAAATGGTGTTTGGGTCTGATACAATGTACAGTGTACACTGTCATGAATTAGATGGTCTATATTTTGCCATTTCGTTTTGATTTTAGTTCGGGTGTTTATTTTTATTCCCTAGAACTTGAATACATCTATCTTTAAAATGCTCTAAAGCACATTACCCTTTAAAAATATTACGCATGGCCGTGGAACTGAGCGGGAAGCGTGCGTCAGGGAGACTTCATCAACATACGATAGTTTTACACGGGCCCGTATCATTTCCCCATATTCAACGAATAATTCGCCTACGCGCCATGGAAACAGACACTCTACCTCCAAAACGACAAACAACGCCATTTTTAGTTCCAGTGGGGTTATTTTGGGCGCACTCTCGTTCTAAATTTAGTATACTGTCTGTGTCAGCGAATGCATCACTGGTGCACATAATGTAAATTAGATTTTACGTACTTTTTCAAGAAAATTGTCCAGTCAAAAACTCATCAGTGTTGTGGTTACTTTAAGGAATCCTCAAGAAAAATCTTTGACAGTGTTAGAAGCATGTTATCCTGTTTGGGATATACATGTATCATAGTTTTGCATTGTTGTGGTCTATAGGCGCTGTTTTTTTAATCATGAGAAGAGTGTATGACGTGTTAAGCACTTGTACTCGTACAATTGACCTCTTTCAGTTAAATCAAGATCCATAATTCCAGAGCTGTTACTATACCACTTTTCTCGAGTCTTACATTATCGCTTAAAACGAGTTCAAGCAATTATTTAAAAATCAAAACTAGAAATTAGAATCCAAAGCAATACTTTGCATTTTATAATGCATTCCATGCCTCTCCGTGTATTTCTATAATTGTAAGATCGTTTAACTAAATTGTGTAAGCTTGATTCCTTTCAATAAATTGATCATATCTTGTAGTCTCCCGACTCTTGTATCAATTCGTATACAGGAAATAAATAAATGAATGACAACAAAAAACAGATAAATAAATAAATGATAATTTTTGTCATTAGTATTTTATGTTCAATCTCCCAGACGTGAATTTAAAGCCCAACACCGATGCACCTTATCTAAATTCGGACCGGGGGGGGGGGGTGAGGTGCATGGGGTGAAGTAAGAATTGTTTCCTTCAATTCACCTAACAGCCTAGGGTTGTAGTAAGTGGCATGATTACTAGTGAGAATTCCCGTTTTAATCTGATTCAATCAAACCAACTAAATTTTCCTATCGGCTACTTCATTAAAATGTCTTGTAAACTTTATCCCTCTTATGATTGGGTTTTCTATTACTAATGTATATTGTTTTCAGGAAGCTGTTTGACTTTTATAACAAGAAATTTTGCGACTATACCAACCTATGTGTTTTGTGGTTGCTAGCTTTCGCCGACTCCTGTGAATTTTGTCAAGCCAAGTGGATTATTGTTTTATTCTTTATCGGGACACCAACCACCACTCACAAAACACATCATTGTTTGCCAATGGGAATGAGCGGGTTAATCACATCCACTTCTGAAATATTTGCAGACTGAAATGAATTTGAATTAGACCTCGCAGAAATAAATTATTTTCGTGTATCTCTTCGATGCGTTAATATAGTCAAACAACTGGACTATACTCAAATTATACATACAGGTGTTTTTCTGCTTTCGAATCGACATTTTGAAAATTGACCAAATTGCATTTTTGATTGAACATGTATAACATGAATTAGAATGTTTTTGATGGTAAAAACTCGTGTAATTTTGCCTTGGGGGCAAAAAAGAAGTCTATCTATCTATCTATCTATCTATCTATCTATCTATCTATCTATCTATATATCTCCTATTCTATTATCTATCTATCTATCTATCTATCTATCTATCTATCTATCTATCTATCTATCTATCTATCTATCTATCTATCTATCTCTCTTTCTATTTATCTATCACATATCATTTTACGATTCAAAAAGACAAAAATGAGGAAACGCCCTGCACAATATTTCACAACGGATAGTTGCATTGCAAATCAGCAAACACCGACCGTAATGGAATTACCCCTATATCCAAATCAATACAGGGATGCGGATAACGTCGTCTACATCATTTCTGATGACACTACAAACACGAGGAGTACCGGGAGAGATACCAGCATAAAGCTGGCAATTAATATTACGCAATACGTTTCACTTCATCCTGTTTGGTTCGAGCTGTTACGGATATTACAGCCCAAATCGATAATCCCTCATTATGACTACCGTGCGGAATTATGCAAATATTATGCGCATCATACTCTACACGAATTATAGTCTCGTTTGGGCTGAGACAGGTAACCCCCTCAAATGGCCTGCGTTGAATCCCCCAAGATATTTATTAAAGGCATACAAGAATTGGAAACACACGTCGTGGAGAATTTTAATATCCGGTTATGAGAATTCCAATACTTGGAGTAGCCCCCAACCCGTCGATTTTTGTTATAATCTCGACTCCCTCATTATTCCTCAGCGCGCCAAATTGGTACTTGAAAAGAGGGTTGAAGTTTGATGTTATTGATGGTCAATATATGGCCAGACGATTTACATACAACAGCTCTACTGAAGCGATTATGTCATTCTACAGTGTGTCTCAAAAATAATTGTGCAAGTCAAAAGCGCCCTCTTTGGTGATGAGAACAACATTTTTGTGACGTGATGCTTACATCACCATCAAGGACAAAGTCTTAGTTTTAAATGCAGTTTGTTCTGTTCAGTTTGCTTGTTTTAATCCTGAGATATGTTCAGTTAACAACGAAAAGGTAAAATCACAAATGTGCCACTTTTACTACAGTCAATAATAGCATCAGACCCTCTTCCTATGGGCAATTCCGTGATTAGTTACGTTACACTTTATGACAAACTTTACTCAACGTTTGGCTCTTATATGAATATGCTTCGATATTTTTTTTCTGTTTTGGTGCTGTCCGTTCTCTAGACTGGCACCTACTTCACAACATCAAGCAAAATCATGAGACATGTTTCAATGGGTAATAACAAGAATTTTAATTATGGTTAGTTACGTTACATAAAAAGGACATGAAAAAAAATGACAAGTCTTTGTCCTCAAAGTTTCCTCAACCTGTTTTCAACTGAAACAAACTGTGGTATTCATGCTATTTCTGGTATCTTGATAAGTCATTTGATATATAACTTATTGATAAAAATCTTTTCATTTTTAACTACAACATCAAAAACATGGTTAGTTACGTTACGGTTAGTTACGTTACATTTTGTCCATCCACACAAATTTGCGCTTATTTATGTCTTTTTCAGATTTAGTATGCATGTGTGGGGCTTAATACTTTCAAAGCAATGAGGAGAGGCTATTGGCATGGAAAAAAACTGCAGAATAAATGATAGTTTTTCATAAAACTGAGATTTAGTCACACTAGTCCCACATATGGTATTTCATGTATGGTTCTGATTCTCCTAGAGGGGGCTGTTGAAGATGTAAAATTTAGAGTGGAAATGATGTCCCCCATTGTTTCTTCATGATTCATTCCCATTCAAACCATTAAAAGGTAATATGGTTCGAGATACAGCAATCTATATAATTTGTGATTTGTCCAATAATTCACGGAAATGCCCCTATAAAAGTGACACAATTGTGATTCCACCCTTTTGTTGCTTTCAAGATATCTCGAGATCAAACCAAGGAATTTAAACAGAACAAACAGCATTTGAAAGCTTAAACTTTGCCATTTATGTTGACGTGAACATGTGTCACAGAGGTATATTCTAAATTTCAAAGAGGGCGCTTTTCACTTGTATAATTTTTTGAGAAGTGCTGCAGCATGTCTCAAAAAATTGTGCAAGTAGAAAAGCGCCCTCTTTGGCAATTAGAAAATACTCTTGTTACATGATGCTTACATCAACGTCAAGGGCAAAGTCTCGGCTTTTAAATGTCATTTGTTATGTTCAATTTACTTGTTTAAATCTCGAGATATCTTGTAGTAAAAAACAAAAGGGTGGAATCCGGGGTGGAATCACAATTGTGCCACTTTTACAAGGGACTGCAATAAAAGTGGCACAATTGTGATTTCATCCTTTCTTATTTAAATAAACATATCTCAAGATTAAAAAAAGCAAATTGAACAAAACTAATGTTTTTAAAAGCTAAGACTAAGCTCTTTACGTTGATGTAAGCACAATGTCACAAGAGTATTTTCTAATTGCCAAAGAGGGTGGTTTTCACTTGCACAATTTTTTTGAGACACACTGTACTGAAGCAATTATGTCATTCTACATAGCCTCGGGAAAGACGGGAAGGGTTCGAGGCGTTTGAAGGTCACAGGGCGGATGTACAGGTTCCTTCTAGAACAATGTATCGTAGAAATCTTTCAAAAGAATTTGATAATTGTTTATCATTCCAGTTGCATCATCATTACTAATTTATTACGATGCTGATGATGCCGACAACCATCGTCATTATTATCATAACCATCATCATCATCATCACCATCATCATTATCATTGTTATCTTCATCACCATCATCATTATCATCATCATCACCATCATGATTATCATCATGATCATCACGATTATGATCATCATCACCACCATCATCATCATCACCATCATCATCATTATCATCATCATCATCATCACCATCATTCATCATCATCATCATCATCATCATCATCATCATCATCATCATCATCATGATTATTAGATTCATTTGATTCACTATGTGCTTCCTACCTTTCCTTTCAATTTTAAGTACCCTCTCTTGCCAAAAGTATTGCAAACAAACGCTATTACGCATGCATTCTGAGTTGAAGGGGTATTTCTATTATTAGGCCCTAGTGACGATATTAATGGAAAATAGCAAATGATTTGAAATGAAGTCAATGAATACTCTTTCTACTTTTTTTCTCTAAGGCGGAGAGATTATCCAATACAGACTTACCCTCGTCAGAGGGGCTTGAACACAACATTTAACATTTTATCGCCTCCCTATAGGGGTGGGGTACTATTGGAATGATAAGCAATTAACATCGTAATTCGGTTTCATATTTCCGATAAAACGGTTTTGATGGTTTAAAAAGACTTCCCAAAACACAAAAATGTCAATATGTCACTCTGAAGCAGTCTCAAAGAAGACCACACCCAGCGAAGAAGAAAGCGCTTCATATCTTCATAAGACAGTGGTAAGCAGGATACGACCACTGATTAAACATGGCGGCCTTCGCTCGACATCATTATATCCATTGTAAAGTTAAGTCACATGACAGTCAATTTTAGGATGTTTTCAATAGTAAACCGCCTTTAGAATTAAGAAGGAACAAGGAATTATAACTTGAGCAGGTCCTGTCTAAAATATGGGGCGTATCCTCCTTACCACTGTCATGTGAAGAGGGGAGGCACTTTCTTCTTTGATGGGTGTGGTCTTCTTTCTGAGACCACTTCAGAGTAACAAATTGACATTTTTGTTTGCTGGAAGTCTTTCAAACCATCAAAACCATCTCACGGGAAATATATAACCAAAATTACGATGCCAGGGTGAAATACACACCCCAACCCTATAGGGAGGCGATAAAATGTTAAATGTGTTCCAGCTCCTCTGCCGTGGGTGCACCTGCATTGGATAATCTCTCCGCCTTGGAGAAGAAAGGAGAAAGAATTTTCATCGACTTCATTTTAAATCATTTACTATTTTCAAATAATAATTTTACTACGATATCATTATAGAAAGACCCATTCAAGTCAAACTGCATGTGTAATAGCTTATGTTGCAATACTTTTGGCAAGGGAAGGTATAACACTTACCGTTTATCGTAGTGTATGTCTGTATACGGGTGTGTTCATTTTGTACATAATGCGTATTTTACCTTGCTATGGCCCCCGTACTCAATGTTCCGACACGACCTCGTTAAAAAAATACAATTTGCATGCATTACTTGCCATGCATGATATGTGCACCTTGTGCATTATTTATGAAAGCTAATCAAAATCCAGGGCCCCGTGATATTTACTTGACATCAAACTCGCGTGATGACTAGATCTCACGATAATGTCGTTTGGAAATTGAAACGTAAAAAAATATATATCTGCTTTGCTCGAAATTTTCAAGATCCCTTTTAAAAAATGGCGGACTTGTTAATTATGAATCCATTATAATATTTTACACCGCTTCTTTTATCTGTAACCCGTAGGCATAGTAGTCAGAACGATGGAGGTGGCGTCAGGAACGCAAATCCATTTTTGAATGTAGGGGGACATCACATGTAGGAACCTGCATGCCTGCCATTTGTTTTTTGGTATTAGCCAAATTACTAGCCTAACAACTTCTGACATGCGGGGGGCAGGGGGCCAACGACGGCCAAAACTATTTTTCTGCCCGCCAATTTTTTTTTACCTGCCAAATTACTAGGCTAAACAACTTCTGACAAGCGGGGGCAGGGGGCCAACGACGACCAAAACCATTTTTTGCCCGCCAACATTGTTTTTTACCTGCGAAATGGGGGGGGGGAGGGGGGGGTGGGGTGGGACATGTCCCCCTGTCCCCCTGGATTGCGCCCCTGGGTGGCGTGTTGTAGTGGATTGTACTCTGCCTTCCACGTGTGAGACACGAGTTCCATTCCAGCCAAGCGCATTTTCGTCCTTCCGCAAGGCGTTTTATTCACGTTACTGCTCCGCACCTAGGAGTGAAATAGGGACCTGCATGGTGGAAACTGTGGGTAATAATAGTTGCAGGGTCCTCTGGGAGAACAGTGCTTGTGACTGAAGAGGCTTAATAAGACACTGTTATTATTATTTTTGCTGATATTATAACGACTAATCATTGTAAAAAACGTAAAAGCATGGATAATGTGCACGTAATTATTTGTCTTGACGTACTCAGGTTTAAACACACACACACGCAGACAAACAGACGATTACACATACAGACACAAAACACAAACACTCACATCACACATACACACACACATACACACATACACACACACAACACACATACACAACACAAACACACACATCACACATACACATACACACACATCACACATACACACACATAAAGACCAACACAGACACATGCACGACGAACCCACGTGTGCGTGCGGTACAGTAAGTGTGCACACAAAATACTGTCTGCATTCGTACAGATTTGGTGCACTTAACTGCAGCTATCAGGTCATGATTAAAGGCAAGGTTCACCCTAACATCAAGTTGGTTTTAATAAACGCAGAACAATGAGAGAAACATATTAATGAAAGTTTGGAGAAAAATCCACCAAAGAATAACAGAGTTATGAAGTTTTAAAGTTTTAATTTTGTGACGTCACATGCGAGCAGCTCCCCATATGTCATATGATATAAATTCCCTAAAGTGCCGTTTTCTCAGAAATTTGAAAGTAATTTTACCTGTACATTCAATATATTATCAGACACATTATTTCATACATGCTTCTATGAAAAAAGACACTTTGTTATCATGAACCATTAAAAAAATAATACATGACATGTGGGCAGCTGCTTGCATGTGACGTCACAAAATTAAAACTGTAAAACTTCATAACTCTGTTATTCTTTGGTGGATTTTCGCCAAACTTTGAGTAATATGTTTCTCTCATTTTTCTGCTTTTATTACAATAAACTTGACGTCAGGGTGAACCTTGCCTTTAAATTTTAAAAATTGAAAGATCAAAGGTCGGATCACACGGTCTAAAACATGTCTAATTTGAGCTTGTTATCACGATAACTTAAGAATTGATGACGAGATTTAAATAGACTTTGGTCAAGTGTGAACTATGAGGACATAGGTCAAAGGTCACAGGCCCTTTTACATCTCTAATTTCAGCTCATTTCTATGGCAACTTAAAGGTATTGGCTAACATTTACCACGGTTAAAAAAAATCTGAGCCGCATGATTCCTCATGCTACCATTGTCTTTGATGAGGTCTAAAAATGAAACCCTGAAAAATTTGTATTTCAAAATGATTATTTAGTGCTTTAAAAAAGTGAAAATCGTAAGTTGACCAGATTCACTTGCCCATTTCCTCCCATAGACTTACTGTGTGTACACCTAGGTTAATAAAACTCGCCCCGAGTTTTATTGTTTATTCATGTATAACTTGCCATCGGCACTGTAACTTTCCAAACTGTTGTATTCTAGGGTGTTTATTTGTCCATTTGAACACTACTATGTAGCTCAGATATCAAAGTTTGACAATTTTTTTAAATTGAAGCTCCACAATGTTAGCCTATCACTTTAAAGACATTTGATCAGATTGGGTACACACATGCATGAGGCTCATCAATTTATTTGAATTGGAGTGGGAGTGTGGAGGCATACCTATCGGCTGCTCGTAGTTCCATTCTAATTTTCTTTTATCGGACGTGTGTGTGATTGTGTGCATGGTGATGCGTTTACACAAACCGGTGTGAGTATAAAGCTGACAGAGGCTTTCATACAAAAAAAAAAAAAAACGGGGGGGGGGGTCAAATAATATACGCCTTGGGTTAAAAGACACTCTCTCATTCTGTCTCCGTATTAACACACCCTTTCCCGTGGTATTGGGCTGGTAAATTGGAGTAGGCAGCAGTCGAACATTTTAATGCTGACAGTCAATTTAGAATTGCTGCGTACTAATTTACCTGCCGTTTCAACGTGTTAGAACTCCGGGACATCACTAATGGGAACAATTGTGCTGTAGACCAGAGGGAAGTTACAGGCATACCTACATGACCCCAAAGAGGGGGCAGTGGGCTGGCAGGCATTTTTACAATAATGGTAATATTAGAAAGTAATTACTTCCCTGTAATAAGCATAATCTCATGATTTAACACAACATATCGGACAACTTCACCACAGCTAACAATCGTTAATAGCACATTTCGCAACAACAACTTATTTTTGGATCTTGAAAAAAAGCCTAGAATACATTACATGAATAAAATTATTTAAATACCATACACTCTCTATCCAAACATTTAATTAAGTATAAAGATAGCTATAACAAAATGGGAAGCGGTCTTTATCAACAAACTTCACATGGACAGGAATTTTATCTCAAAAATGTTAAAATATCGTAACATCAGTCATGAGGCATCATGCAGCGTAAAGTCTTCCAATATCATTGCACGACCGTACGTGACATGTAACCTGTTTTGTTCAAAATTCATCTGAATATAGACAACGGACGAATCAATGTCTTTAACTGATTTTAACATGACAACCTTATCGTACGAACATTTCGGAAAGATAAATCCGAGATCACGAATTGGCTGTTCCTAAAACATGACAAGGATTCTCTCGAATGGGTGGAAATGTTAACGTATTCAGATGTTTAGAGCGTTCGGTTTATACTACATGTAGATTACACACATCTGAACATGCAAAAACCGCACACATATTATGCATATTATGCGTTTTGTGAGAACTTCAGCACTATATTAATTTGGTTGGGAAGTTTGGTCTACATCAATAAGCTCTTATACTCATTATTTGATGCCAGCTCACTCTTGTACGTTTACTATGTCAATTATGTCAACAACTCTGACTTATGACTGTGTATCTATATCTCAGTCTGTTTGACGTTTCTACCCAATCCGACAAGTCGAATCCGTGCCCTGATTGTTTTAGGAAGTGCAAAGTCCTGTCGACCCCCCCCCCGATAAAATTATGGTTTGTGGGTTAATTAGTATCGCCTCATTTTAATCGTAATGGGAGCAGTGTAATAGTCATTAACCGTTTCACTTCGTTTACTGCATTACGTCTGAAGATTCTATAATCATGAACAGATGAATAATTTAGAGAAAAAGAACTGAGGTGTGAAATAACCAGGGGTGTTGCCCGATACGGTGTTAGTCTTCACCAAGCGAAGGTAATTGTTGGTGGTTACTAGTATTAATTTGTATTAAAAGCATTTAGGTGTTGAAATCCACACAATATTTGATAAGGCAAACATTACCAGAAAGAATACAGCGTTGGCGTCAGGTGTTCACTGAGTGACCACAATGTGAGCACTCAGTGAACAACAGTGTGAGCACACAGTGAACACAGTGTGAGCACACCTTGGCAGTGTGGATTTGGCCCATTCTCACAGAGTGACACTGTGGTAACTCTGTGGTCAAAGGGTTTATGCTGTCTTTACGTGTAAGTACTCTGTCACGATCAAACATTCCAGTTTATATGGTTAGTATTCAAACAGACAGCTCCTGACGTATCGATGTCACTAATAGTCGATAGGCTTTCAGCTTGTACAGTAAATAGGTTGAGCGTCTTCTTGACGGACCTGCAGCGCTATACAAGTAGCCATATTATTATTATTATCATTATTATCATTATTATCATTATGATGATGATGATGATGATGATGATGATTATGATTATGATTTGATAATGATTATGATTATGATTAGGATTATGATTATTGTTATTATGCTTAGGATTAGGATTAGGATGATGATGGTGATGATTATGATTATTATGATTATTATGATTATTATTATTATTATTACTATTATTATTTATTATTATTATTATTATTTTATTATTATTATTATTATTATTATTATTATTATTATTATTATTATTATTATTATTATTATTATTATTATTATTATTATCATTATTATTATTATTGTTATGATTATCATCATCATCATCATTATCATCATTATGTCACTTAAATGCCACAAGACATTTAGTATTAAATAGTTTATCAATATTACATGTTTTTGTGAGTTCTTTCATTATTGCTTTCATAATATAGGTTGTTTATTTTTCTGGATTTGTTCTGTCATTAACAACGTTCGTTTTAAAGTGTGAAATCTTATGTTGCTTATTTATTATGAAAGAGGAATTATTATTCATTTGGCAAATCAAGAATACAGCGAAAGAATTGAATACCAATATAACACAACGCAGTAACGTTCACAACAAACAATAGAAACGTGCATCCACTTGCATGCCAGGGTCAAAAATTAAAAAAAAATAATTAAATAACTGTAGTCGATAACGACTATCTAACCAAAAGAATGACTGAATAAACGTGATACTTGAATTATGAGTGGTTGAAACAACGTGGTGAAATCAGTGATAGGCTTGATGTCATTCAGAAAATAATGATAAAAAAGGTTAACGTTATGAATGCGATATAAATGTTACATTTTGTTTAGTATGATAATAGACAGCAATCTACCAACAACTCTAAGCAATGTAAAAAAAAATATTTTTGCAGACTGCAGGGAAATACAATGCAACTACGAACCTCATGTTAATGTTTATATTAAGTAATATTAGAAAAAATAATTTACAGACTGCAAAACAAAAATACAAATGCAACAAATGAAAATTTTGATAAAAAGAACAACAGGTTAACTAAATCAATCTATGCAGAATAAAAACGTCCAAATAATAAATGGTATGTGTGAAATATTTTTTGTCAGGATTCTTTTTTAATTTTCATGTTTAAAGAAGAAAGCATATGTGTATTAATCATTGTATTCCATATGAGGCAACAACAGCTTAAGATTTGATACATTAGGCGCCAGTACGAGTCGGCTGTCCTGGCGTTAACAGATGCATTTAGTATATTTTCTTATCGCAGTCCAAGGCGCTTACTTTTTGTATAACGAGTATTTCATGCTTTAAAGACAAGCAGTACCTCAATTAGACGCACGCGCACATCACACCACCACACGACACACACACACCACACACACACCACACACATACACACACATACACAAACATACACACACACACACGTACACACATACACACATGTAAACACACACAACACACACACATACATACATATAAACATACATACACACATATACACACAAAAATACATACACACACATACACACATACACACATAAACACATACACACATACACACAGACATACACACACAACACTCACATACACACACACGCACACACACATACACATACACACATGCACACACATACACACACATACAGAAACATGCACAAACATACACACACACGCACTAACACACCTACACACACAAACACACATGCGCACATATACACATATACACACATACACACATACACACACATACATGTATACACACACAATACACACATACATACATACATATAAACACACATACACACACATGTACATACAGTAATACACACACATACACACATATACACACGCATACACACACACCCTCTATCGCTCTTTATCCACCGAAGTCTTCGACTGATGGTGTTATTTAGATGCATTTTTTGTTGAAGGTCACCTGAAATTGTTTACTGGTAATGCTCTTTTGGTTAACATCAACGCTCACGGCCATGACGTGTTATTGTTGCTCCACCAGTAAAGAAATTAAAAAGGCAGTAGTCACATTCACAAAATCAGGAAGGATTATTTCATATACAGTATACGCGCTACTCCAAAGCTTTAGTTGATAAAGCCGCACATTTTTTTGTATCAAATGTCACTCGATACTGCACTATTTTTCCATCTCCGGCTGAGGAGTTAAAACGAGCTGCTGGGTGAATACCTCTCGGCATATTACGTTGAATTATTAGCATTTCAGACGTGAATCAAACGCATTTAGGCACACATGCACTTTGGATTTTCAGTTTTAGATATTTCTATTGCATTCGTTTCTGTCAGGATTTTTTTCCGTGCCACCCTTGAACCATATTTCTATTTGTTGTATTTAGTATATGAACGTTTTGCATGATTCATTTTACATACATACTGGCGTTCGTGTGGTTGTGAAATATATATGCGTGTGTGTTTGTGTAGATGTGTGCATGTGTGTGTTTGTGCGTAATGTGTATGTACGTGTGTGTGTGTGTGTGTGTGTTTGTGCGTAATGTGTATGTACGTGTGTGTGTGTGTGTGTGTGTTGTGCGTAATGTGTATGTACGTGTGTGTGTGTTGTGTTTGTAAAGTTATGTTTTTGTGTTGATATTGCCATTTATTTAAAGACATAGGCTAACATTTTGGCAATTCATTTTAAAATTTGTCAAACTGTGATATCTGAGATACAAAGTAGTACTTAAATGGACAAATAAATACATACCCTAGAATATAAAATTTTGAAAAGTTATGCTGCCACTCGCAAGATATGCATGAATGAACTTCACCCATAAATTTCCACAGCGGTAGAGTATAAAATAGCCTAGATCTACACACGGTAAATATATGGGAGGAAATGGGCACGGTCAGGGCCGTACCTACGGGGGGGGGGTGTGAGGGGTGTGACGCCCCCTCCCCACTGCTTTGGATATCGTCGGTAAATCTGCGCTGCCGTCGAGAATAATGAAAAAAGGGCTTGACGGAAAAAGAGAAGGAAGGAGAAAGAAAGAAGAGAAAAGAAAGGGAAAAGAGGTAGAAAGGGAAAAGGAAAATGAGAGAAGAGAAAAGAAAGGAGGAAAAAGAGAGGAAAGAAAAAAAAGAGAAAATGAAAAGAAAGAAAAGGAAGAAAGGGGAAAAGAAGAAGGAAAGATCATTAGCGTAGCCAAATAATGCATTTTCCGTGTTTTGACGGTACATTTAAAATTCTGTCGGCACATATAGACATTTTGTACCCACAAAATTTCTCAAGTACCGACGAAAATAAACCAAGAAATGACACTTTTTGAAGTGTAAAAACGCAAAAGTTTTCAAACTCGCTCGTTCTGCTCACTCGCATAACGACCAAGATTTTGTTGACGGTGCTTTGCTGGTAATTTGTCAGTCATATTATCATAACGTCACGTCGTCAGTAATAGAAAAGAGAACCACATATGTTGCAAATAGTCACTAATGTCAGATCATGTCATCATCATCATCATCATCATCATCATCATCATCATCATCATAATAATAATAATAATAATAATAATAATAATAATAATAATATGGCTACTTGTATAGCGCTGCAGGTCCGTAAAAGACGCTCAACCTGTTTACTGTACAAGCTGAAAGCCTATAGACTATTAGTGACATCGATACGTAAAGGTTGTTGGATGTGAGTGCACAATTGCTGCAGGCCTCTTTCGTATAGTCTCTTGACAGGATAGTATCTCATTATCAAGGAAGAACAGGCTCGCATGCAACAGACCCGATAAACAACTATGATAGATAGATGCAACACGTTATCTCGCACCCTCCGAACACAGGTACAGACACACAGACACACAGACACACATACAGGCACACACAGACATGCACCTCGCCATCTGCTCACTTTGAAAGTGGTGTACATTTTCTGGTTCACAAATTAAGAGACATCTCTTTTTTAAAATGACGATTCCAAATAATTTGTCGGGTTTTATTCCTATAGGTGTCGTATGGCATGAACTATCATGTTCCCTTTAGAAGGACGTGACCGCTGTGTTAAGTATTAAGTGTTGACGCCCTTCTGCCAGGCATACGAACACCACTGTATTAAACTAAATCTCGTCTGGTGTCATCCACAGCAGGAATTTTAATACAGTAAGATCAACAAAATAATCCCGGGGGGGGATCGGGAGGATCGTACGCCCTCCCCCAAAATTTCAAAAGGTGCACATTATTTTCAAAGAGATTTTTTCGAGGGCCTTTCCACAATGACATAAATCTAAAAAAGCATTGATCGGGTACAATTAAATCACATCTTGCTGTTATTCTACATGTGTAGTGAAAACGTCCAAAAA
>JZLH01S0040526.1:1320-13588 GCA_001188425.1 Eucidaris tribuloides
GGGACGGGGGGGACCGCCCCCTGCCCCCACAGGATCGATGCCTCTGGGAGCAACTGTTGGCGAAGCAAATGTCGGATCACCCATTTGGGACATCGACTTACTACGAATTGGCTTATTGTCAGCATATTATAAAATGTCATATGAATACAAGACTAGACAGAGTATTGTATGTACCCCACACAGGATCCTGCCAATGGTGACATCAACGTGTTGAGTGAATTGATAGTACAGGACAAGGCGGAGGAGCTTCGCCGGTAAGTGTATATGTTGTATAACAAGCTACAGTTCGATTGCATTTTTCATTGCTGGAGAAGAAAAAAAACAATCATTACTTTATATTTTTGAACAGTTTTCTACCATAAAGTTTGTGCCTTCGCATCAAAGGGAATCGCATTATGCTTTTCGGAATCACGACGATGATAAAATTCTACCTCTAAGCAATACTTTATATTCTGGATCAGAAATCAGATCAATTTAATCTCTAACATTGTTTTCGAAGGCAATTTCACACATTATTTGCAAGTAGTTAACTTATTTACTCCGCACTGTATACAATGTTTGATGTAAGCTTTAATGGATTAATTAATTAATTAATCAATTTATTTATTTATTTATTTATTTATTTATTTATTTATTTATTTATTTATTTATTTATTTATTTATTTACTATTATTTTTTAGGGGAGGGGTGTTTGTTTCCCGGCCATGTAGTTTAGTTTTATTTCATTATTAATTTTTGACAAAATATTGATAAAATATTCCCATCCTCGATTATGAGCCATTTGAGTCAATGTTCATGCATTATGAAATATAAACTATATTATCAATGTCTCTAACAAACCTTATTGTTCTCACCAGAGTTCATCCTACATTCCAAGGGCTGAGTTTCGCGACTATTTCAGGGTCCGGACCCAATGCTGCAGTAATCCATTACGTGTAAGTATACACTCGAAGGAAAATGGTCCGTTTTAAAACTATTTTTTTTTCAAAGTAACAGAACCATTTTAGAAGAAACATTGTAGGGGGCCAATGAGCCCAATTGGGACAAACAAAAGATTCTTGTTAGCACCGTTTCGGCAAAATGATGTGCATAGGAACAACATTTATACGTGAAAAATGGTTCTGGTATAAGCACAAAAATCGGTGGTGCTGTGGTAATAAAATTGAGAAGCTTTTGCAAACTCCTTGGTGTGTACCGTAGAACATATTTGATATCACTTGGAAACATGAAGCCATGTATATGAATTTTAAAAGTAATAGGCCTATATTCATTGTTGAATGAAACTGCATTTCCTTTGAGAAAATTGAAAACACAACAAGACGTCACTTCAGCCCACGGGCTGAATGCCGTGAATGCCGTGTCTGTGAAATTTTCAAGATCAGTCATTTCAGACCTTCCCTGCAAAAAGGCACTAAATCCACTTTGATGATAATGGAGAAAAGGGTATTAATTCTTTGTCCAGTTTAGACACTCCTATGGGAAAATTAAATAAAACACACCATGATTTGCGTTCGTTTATGTTCATTATCTCCAAATTTTAATCTGTAACTAAATAAGTAAGTGTTTAATATATTCATGCCAAAACTTATGAACGAATGGATTTAACACTTTTCACACCTGTTATGTAGAATCTGAATATTAAAACGTCAACCTGCTGTACAGTGTGTATCAAAAAAAAGTAGACACTTAGAAAAAAAATACTAATTTTTTTCGTGATTTTGAGATTATTTTTTGATATCAATATTTTACCTTGGATCTAAGCTATCTGATGGCACTGTTGGTATTAAAAGTATTTCACGCATGAATGAGCACAACCCGCTTTTGTGCAATCGGCCAAAAATACATTTGCGCACAGAATTGTGTTCTTATAGTCAATGTTTAATGACTCGTAGCCTGGTGCTGCAGAAGATTTCAACTGATGTGCACAAGTATTCAATCATCAGCATACTCAGAGAAGACATATTATCAACTTTGTGACAAAAAAGACCAAAATGAAGCAATGATTCAGATATACAACCCTAAAAAAGAAGACAATGTCATGTTTGCGAGATGAACTGTGAATTGAAAAAAATTGCGTGTTCTTCTTTTTGAGGGGGTGGGGGTGGGTTGTATCTCAATCATTGCTTCATTTTGTCTTTCTTGTCATAGAATTGATATTAGCTCTTCTCTGAGCATACTGAGGATTAAAAACTGAAGCCAAAATGAAGCAATTATTCAGATATCTCCCATCCCCCATCCCTAAAAAAAAGAAGAAATGCCATTTTTTCCAATTCACAGTTCATCTTGCAAATATGACATTTTCTTCTTTTCTTAGGGGTATATCTGAATCATGCTTCATTTTTGGTCTTTTTGCCACAAAAATTTATATTACCTCTTCTCTGAGCATGCTGAGGATTGAATACTTGTGCACATCACTTGAGAGCTTCTGCAGCACCGGTCTGTGAGGCATTAAACATTGACTATAAGAACACAATTTCTGTGCGCAAATGCATTTTTCGCCGATTGCACAAAAGCGGGTTGTGCTCACTCATGTGTGAAATAATTTTAATACCAACAGTGTCATCAGATAGCTTAGGTCCGAGGTAAAATATTTATATCCAAAAATAATCTCTAGATCATGAAATTTTTGTGTAATATTTTTTTTCTAAGTGTCTACTTTTTTTGATACACACTGTATAGTCTTTTAATCAGGCCTAGTTCAGAAGTATTATTTCAGTATTCATTTTTTTTTTGTCAATGAATACTAATTTGCATTTAATGCTGATGTATATGGAGCAAAAACGCAAATGAACCATGTTTGTAATTTGTAATAAAGAAATCACTACCTCATATGATGAGCATCTTTTTGCACGGTAAGTGTCTTGATGTAGACTAGGAATTAAATTCATAATCTTACTGTATAAAAAAGATGAGTTTCTAGCTCCTATACTGTGCTAGAGAACTTTTGTATATTAGTTTCTTTACAAGGAGTCAAGCTTTTGGCATGTAAAAGTGATGTACCATTTTCAACTAGCATAAAAAAATTGCGGATTCATCCCTCCCTTGATTTTTTTTTCTATGAGTGCATAATGTGTAATTCAAGTGTATACAAACTCTAATGTGCGGACACCATAATAACACGATTTTAAAGCAAATTGAACCACTTATCATTTTGGTTCGTTAAAATAAATGCATTTCTCACTCAATGTATTTATTTACAGCTCTTCAAACGACACTAATTTACCCATAACAACGCAGGGGGTATATCTACTTGATTCCGGCGGTCAGTATCTGTAAGTAATATAAACTTTGGTACCCTGTCTAGTGGGGTCATGTACTCGACTGTCATGTAAACATTTCTGTACATTATTTCTTCCGTTCTCCATAACTATTTTTAAACAAGTATGGATAGAAACTAATAAAATTCCACAAACGTTTCACCACTTTGTTTATACTGCACTATCTCGAGAATGGGACAATCACAAAATTTATTTGAAGTATATATTACCATAGACAAATAATATGGATTATATTTAGGAATAGCACGTCAAAGATCAGAGGTTGAATGTTACTTTGAGAAATAGACAATGATTTGTGCAGAACTTTTGTTCACTCCTACATGTATATCTAAAGAAAACTGTCCGTGGATATTAAAATCTTGAATGAAAAATATATCATATAGATAATAGGACTGATTAAATTTGGGGTTATGAAGGTAAACGGTCACAGGTCATTTCTAGGTTTAGTGTATGCTTGAAGGACGAATGAATGGAATAATTATTTCCGTGTCAGTTATAATTTTCTGGAAAATGTTACAATATTTTTCTAAAGAGGTAAAAATCATTAAAGATGTCCATGCGTCAAATAATAACGACGTACAAAACTGAAAAAAAAAAATGTATTGACAGTGTATTCTCAAGTCTGCAAGACGTATTTTGTAGGGTGATGTAGCACTACTACAACAATACATAAATCAGGTACTGCGAAATTATGTTTACGTTGACTACTTTCTGATTCTTCTAGACTGTTAGACAGTTGCACAGTTATATTTTCGGGGGTGGTTATAAAACACATTATGCACTGATATGTAATAGGTATAAGCCTCTTCTTTATTTAAATATGTTAAATTGTTTTTGTTATCCTCTACTTCGCTATTTTCAGTGAAGGAACTACAGATATTACTCGCACATACCATTTTGGAAAACCAACAGCATTCATGAAGGTATGTGCCAAAAGCATAATTGTGATTTGAATAATTTTATATATTGATGATAATATCCACTTTCTTATCAAGACAATAATGGTGTTCCTACGGCATGGAAAATATACTCTTCCTTAACATTAGAATAATAAATATGTTCTTATCTAAAGACAAAAATCTAATATATAGAATATTATGCTTTTGAAAAACCCATACATGTATTTCAAACGTCTTATGTCATAGGTAATGGTTTTCATCTCACCAGTGTTAACAAATAAATAATATGAACTCTGAAATTGGAATAGTGTGAAAATGTCTATCCATTAATCAATCCATCCATCCATCTATCTATCAATCTGTCCATCCATGAGTCTATTTATTTATTTATTTATCTGTTTATTTATTTATTTATTTATTTATTTATTTACTTATTTATTTATTCATTTATTTATTCATTTATTTATTTACAGGAAGCTTACACCCGAGTTCTGATGGGGCACATTGATCTGGCTTTGTCAACGTTTCGAACCAATATCTATGGTAACGATTTTTATTAATATTGAACATTGGTGAAAGCGTTAGATGGAGTGGTTGGAGTTGTTTGTTTCTTGAACGTAATAACGTGCTTAAGGCACAGTCACACCTTGACGATTTAGCCAAAGTATGCCTGACGTATCAAATTAGGGGTAAAACGCTGGCATACGCTGAACTTTGATTTTTATTTTCCGATTTGCACTTTTGGACGTATACATAGCGTGCTCATAACGAGTTGGACGTACGCATAACGTATAACTTATATGGAACGTTTCGATAAGTTATAGATAACTTATACCAACGAATGTTTGTCGTGTTGTCGACGTTCACAACTTATGCCCAACGATACTCTAACTTACCCATAGCGTGGGGTAGCGTATCGCCGACGATCACTTGTAGCAGCCATTAAAATACAAAAACTCGATCACAAACTAAATGTTCTCCTCCCACCCAAGAGTAAAACAACATATAATCTGAGAAATAGCAAACTCCTGTGTCTTCCTAGATGTAAAACTAATAGATATAAGAATAGTTTATCCCGTGGTGTTTTTATAATTTACAATAAGTGCAATATTGTGTATGCTTTCCACTATCCTATATTTCTTTTGTATCTTCCAATTCCCCCCCCCTTTCCACTTCTCCCTCACCCGCTCTTTCTCCAAACTTTCGTTTCTGACATATTTGTTGTCATTATTTTCTTTGGAAAGCAATTCTGTTAACGGTAATAAGAATGATGTTAATTCATATGTTGAATTTGATTTACATTGAATCATTTGTTAACTGATTGGTTATACAAATGTACTTTGATGATTAACTTTGATCACGTGTCTTGCAAGCATTTAGATAGTACCCAAAATGTGCATAATGATAATAATGATAATAATAATAATAATAATAATAATAATAATAATAATAATAATAATAATAATAATAATAATAATAATAATAATGTGTTGCTTTTATATAGTGAATTTTACGTCACCATTATTTCACCATTATTATAAAAAAAAACCGTGTAATATTTATAATTCTCCTCTTTCTTCTCTTTTTTTTCTTTATCCCCTCGCTCCTGTCACTACATTTTATATTCCTATTGCTTTCCCCCTCTTCCTCCTTTTTTATTTTTCCCTTTCCCTGCCCTTTTTTTCCTTTCCCCTTCCATCCAATTTGTCTGTTCCACTTTTCTCTCCTGTTCTTTTTGTTATTAATATTCCTTGCACATTATTTGTGCGTATGTTTGCTTGTTTGTGTGTGTTTGTTTATGTGTGTGTTTGAGTGTGTATTTGTTTGTATGCGTTTGTGTGTGTGTTTGTATGTGTTTGTGTGTTAGTGTGTATATTTGTGTGTGTGTTTTGTTTGTGTGTTTGTGTGAGTGTTTGTTTATGCGTGTGTGTTTCTGTGTGTGTTTATGTATGTGTGTGTTTCTGTGTGTTTCTCTCTCTCTCTGTGTGTTTCTGTGTGTGTGTTTCTGTGTGTGTGTTTATGTATATGTGTGTTTCTGTGTGTGTGTGTGTGTGTGTGTGTGTGTGTGTGTGTGTGTGTGTGTGTGTGTGTGTGTGTGTTGCGGTGTGTGTGCGATTTCCACATATTTATTTATTCACAAATGGAAACCATCCCTGTTTGAGGTAATGTTTTTTTTAAAAAAATGTAGAATTATATTACTGTAGATATATATGCTTAAAGTTGACGAAGAAATGTCTGTAATTACATTGATTTCAAGTCATACCTGTTTTTTAAAAATTTAATTTTACTATATATTATTAAATCTATCACCTGAGATTTTTGTGTTACGCTGTTTACACATTTATATTCTTTAAACACCCTTTGATTTCCAACTTTGTTTATTTGCGCTTGACTTGAAACTTTTCACTTTTTTGATATTTCTTTTTCATTCTATCGTCATGGTCACATGTTTGCCACCTGTGTAAATTAATTCATATGTATACAGATTAATGGTGTAAATTATGTGTTAATTTACTCATACCAATGGTTGTATTGCCATACTTTGTAATCTTTGGTTGCATTTTGTGATATAAAAAATAAATAAATGAATGATAAATAAAATAGAATAAATTAGATAAATAAATAAAATAAATAAATAAATAATAAATATATGAATAAATAAAATAAAATTGAAAAAAATAGAAAAAATAAATGAATGAATATAAAAATAAATAAATGCAATATAAAAAAGGCCTTAGCTCCACGATGCAATCATAAACCGCACTAGGACTTCGCAGTTAACAACACACTCCTTAAAATGTTAAAAGGCCCAACCATACCTGTCAACACAACAATTGGCTAAAAATATTTATTTCCAACTCTGGGGTAATTTTTAAAACAATACTGGGTAGTTCTCACCCAAAGCACACAATTTTTTGGTTGAAAAACTACACCAGGAAATTGGATTAAATATAAGTTTTCAACAACTTGTTACTGTGGACGCTATATTGCCAACATTTTTAAGGAGTGCACACTCTCTAGCCAACATACTCCGTCATGCTTTGAGAAAAAAAAAAAAATCCAATGACCCTTGCCTAGACATTTTATCGTGACGGATTCGACGTATGAGCAACTTACAAATTAACGCGATGTGACGTATGTAAACGACAGCATAACTTAACCTACAAAAACGTATTGGCCCGCCGTATGCGGACGTATGATCATACGCTGGGGCATACGTCAAAAAATTTTGTGCCTGCACAAAATTTTTCGACGAAACTCGACGTACTACGACGTATACCAGCGTGCTTCAGCGTACACATAACTAACGCAAAACTTATACAAAACTTACTCATAACCTATTCAACGTATAACAACGTATTCGCAAAATTTTTCATACGTCGGCATACGCTGGTTAAATCGTCGAAGTGTGCCCAGCGTGCTTCATCGTGATTCAGCGTGCACATACCTTACACAAAACTTACTCATAACTTAGTCAACGTATGACGACGTGTTCGCCAAATTTTTAATACGTCGGCATACGTTGGCTAAATCGTCAAGGTGTGACTGTGCCCTTAGATATTGAATCCTGTTTCAAGAATTAAAATGCCCTTTTTTATGAAGATTAACAATTGTTTGCTTCGTATACTTTTACTTCTTGCAAATCTGTATGTGTGCACTTTTAAAACAAATAGAAATCGATTTTTTTCTCGTCTTAAATTGAAATTACTGCACAATGCAGACAACTCTTTATACGTTTACAGGTGATATTTTGTTTGCTACATTAATATGAGAGCTTGTGAAGCTGCAGTCATAGCCACCAAGGACAAGTTGTAATAATTGTGTCACTAAGAAAGTGCTTAATAATCATTACAAATAAAATAGATCTGATTCGATTCCTCTTTTGTTAAAAAATTGTTATATCTAATTGCTAACTCCAACAACGACGGGCTGACCTGTTGTCATTAAATTGCGCAAGGGCGTAGGCTGGTTTGGGCACGGGGAGGTGCACATCTTGGGAAGGTGGAACTAAAGTGACATGGGGAGGTGCACATCTTAGGGAGTTTGAACTAAAGTTGAGTAAATCAGGCGTTGAAAGCAGAAAAAGTGGTGCAAATTTCGTTTTGCTTGCCAGGGGCGGAACTCCTATGGCTCTGCGGGGGGGGGGGTGCACATGCACCTAGTGCACCCCCCAGCCTACGCCCTTGTTGCGTGCTTATGCAGATTTACGAATGTAACCAGCAAAGAGGATTTGAAGTCATGCAAAGAAAGAAATAATAAAGAGTTAATGCTTGTCTTGCACTTGTACTTGTTTCATTTCTGGGAAGGCTATCATCTCGACGTCAATGCCCGTCAACCGCTCTGGGAAGCGGGTTTAGACTACCTTCATGGAACGGGACATGGGATTGGACACTTCTTGAACATCCATGAAGGTAATTCATACGACGTCTGCGGAATTCCCCCGGGGGGAGGGGGTGGGGCACTGTCATTACAAGGTGAACACCATGCACGGGTATGGACTTTCAAAATGGACCCTAAACCAGTAATTATCTGTCGATCTCAGAATACCCTGGCTAAACAAGTACTGTAATTATCGGCGATCTCAGAATACCCTAAACAAGTATTCAAGTTTGTAAAGATACCCTTTTAAAGTAAACCTTCTTTTAAAAGTATTCTCCTTTTTCCTGATTTTGGCGATTTTGACCTTTGGCCTTTCAACTCCAAAATCTAATCATTTCATATTGTTGAGTCATAGTTAACCCATGTGTGATCACATTTCGAACGGCGGATATTAAGCTATGACATTAAATAACTAACATTAGGTATGTAATCTTGTATAACACATACAATACCAAAGTAATCGGTGGGTTACGCCCATTCTACTGACACTGGATGGATTTTTATTTTTTTATATATATTATATTTGAATTTTAGGTCCAGCAGACATCGGTCTCGGGACCTGGTCAGAGGCTATACAGCTCAACATGTTCTTTTCCGACGGTAAGTTTCTGAACACAGATTTCAACTCGCTCTGAAAAATGTTTGGTTTTAAGATCGTGACGTGTTCCATAACGGGGGACGGGGATGGAGTCAGGACGTCTAGACAGAACAAAATGATGATGCAAAACAGCGTTTAAGATTGTTGTTGTCATCATTATGTACGTCAAAAAAAATATCTAAAATTAATGAAAATCAGCTCGAACCCATCATACTCCATCTGAAGGATTAATATAAAAACACCTCTCATAGAAGAGACTTGGGTGAATATTTAAGTTTTTGGTGAAAATCTGGAGTCGTTTTTTCTTATAAACTTCGATCCTTTTCCAAATGACTATCGGCGAAGTCTTTCCAAAACAAATCACGTGTGACCGTCAACGTGCACGGGCCGTCTGCCAAAATTGTCCGTTAGCCGAAGGTCGCGCGGCGGTGCCGCTTTAACCAATCAGTGCGCTCCTCTGGTCTTCCGACGGTACACAATAAACCGGGCGATTCGCAATTTGAGCAAAATTCAAAACCTCACGGAAAAGAAACAACAGGTCTGGTACATAGGCGTTATTAGTTTTTCTTTTATAAAAACCAAATCTTTTCCGCATATTTTTTAATGGGAAACTGCAAACTGAACCAACATTTTGTGATGACGTATACGTGTGTACATATTTCTGCACGGGAATGCATTTTTTTTCTTTCTTCTCTGCTTACAAGGCTAGTGGGGATGAGCGTGACTTGTTTTTCTTCTTAGCTCGGACGATTATAATGCGGAAACAAAATCCACTCCTTTTGTGTTCATTGTGTTTAATCGAATTGTTTTCTTGATTTTAACTTACAAATCTGCTGGGTAAAGTTCTTATCAAAAGTTAGTGATTCATTTGAATTGCAATTCTTGAAGTACATCCTCATACCCCAATGTAGTGCTTATTATCAATTCACACTAACCAGGGTGGTCAACTGTTCGGACTGTCTAAATACCTATGCTTAATTTACTATGAATACGATAAATCGACTTGTTGCACGCATGGCAAATAGCAATGACTGTCGAGTATTATTTACCCGACTGAGTTTAACTCAAAAAAGTTTCGCTAACAAATCTCAAACATTTTAGTCATTTTGCATATGAATACTCGCAAGTTCTCTTCTAAGATTTGTGATAACCTTGCAGTTTTATTATCTTCTCTGACATTTCTTTTTCTGTTTAATAGGCTATCAGTGTGAATGAGTGAAACGTGGCCTTCATTGCTAATGCACCCCCACTATTTGATTATTCCACAATACTCTCTTAAGTACCGTTTCGGACAGGGTCAGTGGTCTAAGGGAGAGGTGCTTTGTCTTTATAATAGTAACATACGTTATTTTAACTCCAGTTCTGATCTTTCTTGTCTTGTACATAGTAGAGTGCCTAGCTACTCGCAAATTGAAAATAGATGCTGCGGTCATTTGGTCCTTTATCCAAGAACTAAAGAAAATTGTCTCTCGTGTTTTATGTAAGACCCCACCATAATAAAACAAAGATTTATTCCTAGATTATGTGGACAAATTTATTGTGCAGACTATAGTAATGAAAAAAAAAGAATTATAATATAAAATTGGCGACTTTAATGTTTTAATTTACCTGATATACAGATTCATTCCAAATAATTTCATCTAGCTTACTAAATACAATAATGTATGAGTTCGTCAATTAATTAAACCGAACAGATATGCCACACACATTCTGAATCTCTTAATTCGATAACATATGTAGTAATGTGTGTGCCACAGATTATTGGAAGCGGGGGATTTAAGTTATAGTGAAATTTCAGACCATTTACCATCTTCTATTATTTGCAAAAAACTAATTAATACACATTAAGTAAGAATAATAAATGTTACTTTTACAACGTTCGCAGAAGATCACGGATAATGAAAAAATATGAAAATCTCCATAGCGATTTATTTAAATGAAACAATTGGGATTCAATATTTCAATTGCAATGATTGTTGAAGCTGCTTACAAATTGTTTTTTGATAAATTTCTTTGGTTCATTATAGGAGAAAACATTCCAAGAGTTGTTGTTTCGTTAAACGTCGGCGAAATTGTCCTAACGCCCTTGGTGATAACAAATAGGCATATTGAAATCTATGTAAACACAGAAATCAACTCTGACAAAAGGAGCCTACAACAAATCCATCTGATAACAACATATCAAAATATATAAACAATATAGAAATAATATGTAACATCACAATACGTCTTTTCTAAAAGAATACACTACAACTAAACAGTTTGATCCTAATAAAAATAACTCCTTCATCACATGAACGCTGAAATAAACGATATTTTAACTGAAGGTTAAGTCATTTTCGTAACCTAGTACATTAATTGCTTGATGCGTGTTTCTTTATACCGAATTCCCAATCGATATTTGCCACAACAACTTTAATATGTATTTTGCTAATTTAGGGCCCCAGTCAGGCAGAACAAAAATTGGGAACAAGTAATACACGTTTTGATTATTTTCTAAACACATCCTTCTCACAAATACAATCTTTTCACTCCTACCAATTCAGTTGGAAATATGCCAAAATTGTATCTCATTCATTAAATCCTAGTCATTCTGCGGAATATGATGAAGTTAATACATGTACATTGAACAAAAAAATAAATTAAATGCATTGCAGAACCCTTGCCACGCGTTGGATTTTTAAACTTGTCACTATTAATACGGGTTACGTTTCCCTCTGCTTTTTAAAAGTCGCATAAAAAGTTATACCTTATTTTAATTAAAAAAGCGACTCGTGTTTAATTTCCAATATAGGACCAATGTCTATTCTTTTCTTGCTTTTCAAAAATATTGTGGAGAAGAAAAAAAAAGACTTGTATATGATAATTGTATGTTTTTTCTTACGAAAAAAAACAATGGATATTGTTAAATATTGATCAATATGGGTAAGAAAGTATATTGCCTGATTGCACTTCGTTAAGTTATATGATAGAGATATCAACTGGCTCTTAGCTAACCACGACACGTCATAGACTCTGCAGATCTAAAGTAAGGCATTTGATACCCTGACCCCATATACTTCTACAAAACTCATTATTATGGAATTATCTCTCTCTTTCTTTTTCCCTATTTG
>JZLH01S0040537.1:9422-19534 GCA_001188425.1 Eucidaris tribuloides
CTTTTCCCATGAGCACAATTTGCCTGAGCTACTGACATACAGATCAGATAAAGAATGTAAAGTTTTGTTAACAATCTCCTATATTTCATTCATTTATGGTTTTTCTTCATTCATTCTTGATTTTTTTTCTTACATTCTAATCTTCCTTTTTCTTACTCTTTTTTTTACTTTAATTCATAGTTTTTTCTTTTATTTAGGATTCTTTTTTTCTGTCATTCTACCCTTTCTCTTGAAAGCTTTCTTCTTCTTTTTTGTCTATCTTTTTCTTCTATTGATTCTTTATTACTTTATTCTTTATTCCTTTTTCTTTCTTCGGGTCTTCAAGTCTGCTTGGTTTAAAAAGTGGAGAAAATTTGGAGCAAAATTCTCCAAAAACTGGGAGATAAGTAGGATTCAATCTGCCAAAGTAGGAGGAAAGTAGGATATTTATAAGTAGTGTTTAGAGTAGTAACCTGAAAGAAACTGGAAACCGGGAAACCGGAATACGTGGGAAAATATTCTAAGATTGGCGGAAAAAGCACAAATCTGCGGAAACAAATTTTTCTTCACAAACATGCAGGTGATGATGGTATATAATTGCAGTACTCTCAGCAACTGCCTTCAAGACTACTCAACTCCAAACAAATACTAAACCTATCGCAAAGGTGTATTTTTTTACAAAAAGTGGAAAAAAATATAAAAATTAGGATTTTTATGGGAAAAAATATGAAAATTAGGATCTTCACAAAAAAATCAGGAAAAGGAGAAAAAGTATAGGATCAGTTGAAAGCCTGTTTCTATGTCTTTCCCATGTCTTTCTCCCTATTCTCCTTTTCTTTATTTCATCCACTCTTTTTCTCTCTTCCTGCTTTTTGTTTTTCATTAAATTCTTTTCTTTCCTTGCTCCTTTCTTCCTTTTTCTTCATTCATTCTTGATGTCTTTTTACTTATTTCTTTATGTTCTTTCTTCCCTTTTCTTACTTTTTTCTACCTTTCATTCATTCTTTCTGTTCTTCTGTTTTATTCCTTTCTATATGTAATCTTTCATTTATTCTTCTTTCATTCTAGCCCTTTTCCTTTCTTACTTCTTTTATTTGTCTATATTTTGTTAATTCTTTGTTAAGGTATTAATTCATTTTTTCTTTCTTTCTACTTCTTTCCCTTGTCTTTCTTCATTTCTCCTTTTCTTCATTTTGTCCTTTCTTTTTTTTCTCTTCTTGCTTCTGGTTTCTCTTTCTTTCTTTTCTTCCTTTCTATTTTTCATTCAATTTTTTCCTTCCTTCTTTCTTTTTATCTTTCTTCCTTTCTCTTCATTCTTGATTTCTTTTTTTACTTCCTAACTTTTTTTCATTTATTTTCCTTCTTTCTTTATTATTTTCTTTTCTTTCATTTGAATTTCTCTTCTTCCAATCTCTCTGTTTTTCTTTCCTTCCGTCTTCCTTGTTACTTTTTCTTCCCTTGCTTTTTTTCCCTCTGTTTGTATGTTAATTCCATGTTTCTTTTCTTTCTTTTGTTCTCTACCTCCATGTTCAATTATAACGTGAACAACTAGAATATATTGCGTTAGAGAACCCACAATTGGTGGTCCTTACAATATGAGTAGAAGATCTGTGTTGAAACTATGTTTGAATGCTCTCTGCCTGTTTGAACCAGTGCCGCTGAATTGCAGTTTTTACATGCGCAACAATAAAGATTACATGTCAAATCATCATTTTAGTTGCTGGTCTCGGGTTGGTCTCGACCTAAAAATCCGAGACCATAAGGTTCGAGACCAAGACCAAGACCAAGACCAGAGGGTTAGAGACCGAGACCGAGACCAAGACCAAGCACACTGGTCTTGAGCCCGGTCTCGAGACCAAGACCAGTCTCGAGACCTCCAACACTGATGATTACAATTTTAGCTTCATAATTCTGCATGATATAACAAATAGAACTTGAAGTGTCTCTGATAAGGTCTAAAAAATGAATTCCTAAAATTAATTGTAATGTAGGGTCTAACGTTAGATTATAATGACAGATCTAACTAACTTGCATCAAATTAATTAACTTAGATATAACATTAGTAACGTTACATGTAACGTTAGATCTGTGAAAAGTTTAAAGTGATAGGCTAACATTGTGGATCTTCAATTTAAAAAAATTGTCAAACTGTGATATCTGAGCTACATAGTGTTCAAACATGTCAAATGCACAAATAAACACCCGAGAATACAAAAGTTTGGAAAGTTATACTGCCAATAGCAAGTTATGCATGAATAAACAAAAGAAGAAGAATTCTGAATTCTTTCAATTATACTTGCATGTTGGATCAAAAATCGCTCAAAACGTGATTTCATGTACAATTTCCATACAAATTGCGTTTTCAGCCCAAATTCATAAATGTGTGTTTATTTTACTTTTAGTTTTACTAAGTTTAAATGATTTAATGATTTCAAAAGTGTTTCCAACAAATATCGAAAAAACAATGAAAAACAAGAGGTAAAAAAAAACACATAAGAAACTGCAAATACAATAAAATGCATAAAAAATGATTGTGATATCACATTTTGTTCAAATATATTTGCTAAAAACATTCCAAAGAGCCTGTAGACCAAAAATTAGCATGTTTGGAGCTTAAGTGATTTGGAGCAAATATTCTGATTTCATGCATAAATTATAATTTAAAACATTTTAATGAAAAAAAAATAAACTTTACAATTTTGTAGATTTCGTTGCAATCGTGTGGTCAACAGTCGAGATCTCAAGGGGGGGGGGGGTCCTGGGACGCCCCTCCCCGGGTGCATATATGATCTCCCAAAATAGTCCGGCCTAGTTAGGGTTAAAAGCAATGCAAACATTTTGTAGAAATTTTGCCTGAAGAAAAATTCAGAATTTTGTTAACTTGTTGAATAATTAGAAGAAATCTACTTGTACCCACCCACAAAATGTAACTTAACTCTATTCTCATACTTGGCCAAAAATGGAATTTTTGATATGGCATGTACACATACATGTATTTGCAGTTGAGTGCTGGGTTAAAGTACCGCATATTGCATTTATAGGGTTACCAGTAATGAAAATGGTGAAATGGGAGTAGATTTGACGGATGGTATTTTTGCTTCATGTGTACCATAATGTTGCTTTTCTGTTGACAATGTGAAAATTAGCAATGGGTAATGGTAATTTGTACTTATAATTAACCTTTTGGGAACCAAAATGCGTAGGCTATCTACTCAGAGCTGTAATATTATTTTATGGTTCCCAAGAAGTATATTTCAAGGTATTTTTTTTATTAAAAAAGAATGGCAAAATTGTTATTTGGCTAACAGCATTCTTGAAATATGAATAAATAAATACTTACTATTAAGTTTGCTTGAATCTATTTACTTCACTATGCAATATTTGATTGTTTCTTGTGAAGTAACTTTGTATTGAATTGTAACCCATTGAAGACAAAACACGAGATATCTCATCTATGGATCTATGGGAAATGTGTGTTAAAGCAAAATCAAATTAACTGCCTTCAATGGGTTAAAGTATGATTTGCTAATGTGTTATGTTTTAAACCTTCATATTGTGTAACTAAAAGGGTTGCCATGTACAGTACTAAGTTTTTCACTTTCAGGCACCTCCAGAAATTGCATGTGATGTATGTATTTTTCTGAACAAAATTTGAAATAGATATGAAGAATGTCTATAATTTTTAAATCACAATCATTTCAGCATTTTGAATAATTCTGAAAATAAGTTTTAAAACTTCAAGTAAAATACATTTTGTTAGTATGCATGCTTATTGAATGCACTTGTAGAATATCACTGGGTTAAGTGGGTTTTTACTCAATCAAAGGCCATCGAAGGCCATGGCCTTGGATGCCCTAGTGACTGGCCTTGATGCCCTCGTCATTGGCCTTAGAACCCGGGGGAAGGGGGGGGGGCACTCGACTTACAATGTGATACCTATGTGCTGCACCAAAGTCGAAAACCGGGGGCTCTGGAACTGGCTTAATTGAGCGAAAAATGGGGGTCTCTGGAACTGGAGCTAAGGCTTCAGAAAACCTCAAAATGATATGCTCTGGAACTGCACCGTGGCAAAGTTCCGGCGCGCGGTTGGTGCGCCGTGCTGAAAGGGCAATGCTCTGGACCAGCTGCGCCGCTTTGCGGAAGTGAAACAGCAAATTTGGGGGTCTCTGGAACTGAAAAAAAAATCTACAATTTTCTGTGCCTTCTGAAATTGTGATGCTCTGGAACTGAAATTTGGGCTGAAAATTGGGGTCTCAACCACGGCACATACGTATCACACAATTATACTAAGTGCCCCCCCCCCCCCTCCGGGCCTTAGAAGATTTATGTACCCTTTTTGATTTTCCCCATTTGTGCTGTAATAGGAATGTGCCCTATAGTAAAGTGGCCTTGCCCTAAAAATATCAAATTTAAGGCCTGCAGGATAAAACGTATGTGCAGGTGCAGTGACTTAATGGTAGCTTTTCTCATGCACATGCATGCTCAATAGTGCTTTCCTGTGTTTGAAGCTCCTTGCCTGTACATACATGAGTAGGGCTGTGTCTTTAATGAATGTGGATCCAATGTTTTACAAATTTATGTATTTCCCATGGGCTTGATATATATTTTTAACAATCTTGAAGAAAGTTGTCAAAAATAAATCTTAAAATATTAATGTTTCTTTATACTACTTGTGTTACATACACAAGAATAAGATAGGTAGAACTAATTTAAAGTCAAACCACAGGACGGTAAATGCATGTTTATTAAATTTGCACAATATTTTAATGGTAGATCAATGAACATCTAACTTTAGCATTCATATATGCAGTAATTACTAGATTTTAATAGTTATCCCAGTGAGTAAATTTGAATATTTTCCTTAGATTACAAGTACATGTGTATAGTGAAGCACCTGTAAATGCACAGTATAAAACAATGTGGCATCTTAATTAGGACTGAGTCATTACGTTTTTTTTCCTGAAACGTTTAAACCCGTTTCCCAAAACGTTTAAAACGTTTACACGTACTAGTGCATTCATTCTTATTTTTGTCTTTATTTTTTGTCCATTTTGACGTTAATTGCTTGTTAGTTAATCACAACTGGTGCCAATTAATAATTAACATTGCAACATGTATGCCACAACAAGTAAAAATACACATGGGCATTATTGATTCCTGAATATATGTATACTGGTAAGTTTAATGATTATGTAGAGTGGTAATTTGGTGTTGAGAAGGCATACAGGACACAACCACACTCAAGGAGTAGTACAGTTGGTTTTGATTGACTCGTTCTTGAAGAAAAGCAATGAATCGTTATTTTCCCCTAGCAATGCCTGTATACATTACATGTATAAATAATACTCAAATAAGACAAATCATTCAATGAAAATAATTGTAATGGGAGGCTAAATAAAAAATGTAAAAACCCAATTCTGAAAAGGAATAAAGAAAAAAGTAGGATTAGGGTGAAGAAGAACTTGCACAGCCATTCCACGTAAATGTCACGCGAGTCACGCATGTTTCATGTCACACAAGTCGTAAACAAGAGTGTAGATGAAAACCGAGAAAATATTGGAAACGAATCCAATACTTGATCAAGTAAATCAATCATCTATACCCTGACATGTGACTCGTAAGACACAGCATGCGTGACTCGCGTGACACAAGTGTTAAATGGCTGTGCATATATGTTTACATAATGTTGAAGAAAGTAATCCTAGTGGGGATATAATAAAGGAACACAAAGGAAAGAAAAATTTTGATAGAATGAGGATATGGTTTACAAGCTAACTAGCTTTTAACTGAACTAAATATCAAACTGTAAAGGTGTAAATAAACCATCCTTCATTTACCTGCACATTGAACATGCAAACTGAAAGTGACATTTGATTATAATCACTAAAAATGCATTGTATAATTTACACCTCATATACTGGTCATATATGTGCACAGCCTAGTTTGTGCAAACACCTACATGGATTTGCAGTAAAAGAGTTAACTGTACACATGTGCATCTGACCCTAAATGATCTTGAACTTTGATACTGGCTGTTGTCATAGTACAGCTACATGCATGTAGCTAGGCTGTGCATGTTGAGACGGGCCTGCAGTTATCCAGCCGTGACGTACACGTAGTCCCCAGCGCGAGCATGTGTGTACACGTAGTGATTCCAGTCAATGAGTTGAACCTTGGATATTTGATGTATATATATTGGCCATACAGCGAGCAGATATGATTAATGTTTCCAGCAGGATAGCGTGCTCCAACCCATTTTCAGCTTGTGCTGCTAGGGAGGAAGCATTCCATTTATCAGTGATACAGACATGCTCCAGCTTCGCAAAAAAATACCTGGGGTATCAACCGCTAAAAACAACTTGTGTTGAGTAGAAATTACATTTTGCATGTATTTGGAATATTTGTGGTGCAAGTATTTAATGGTCTTGACAAGTGAAAAGCTGAAGTGAGTCTTACATCAGTCGTTGAAGACCTACCGACAGTTGCCCATTGTCTACGTAGGTGTGTGGCTTGTTAAGTACAGCAAGGGTATGTATGCATAAGCTGTATTGAAGTATTGAACATGTTTTCATTGTGTGTAGATGTTCAAGTGTATGTGTTGCTGATAGACAAACAAGTCTAGTGGCTGGCTTAATATTCTACCAGGAGTACCATCCAAATGTAATGTGATATAAATTATAAATTTGTTGCATATCAGGGCTCGACATTAGCACAATTTTGCCCGCTTGCCCTGGGCAAGTAAATTCTGCTTTTGGGCAAGTGAAAATTTATGGAAATAAATGTTACTTACCCACAAATGGGCAAGAAAAAATTGTTCAACCCTTAAAATCAAGAGAGTAAGGGTGCTTTCTGAAACAGAAAGTTTGCTCACCTGATTGGGCAACCAGCCAAAAATGTAAGTGTGGAGCCCTGTATAAATATATAATTGCACTTTGACCCAACAATTGTAAGTCAAAATGTGTAGTAAAATTTGGAATATTTTTAGCGATGATACAATGCAAATAGCATCTATTGACCGTCTGGAAAATGAAAATGATAACAATGTCCATAGTACAAATGGGGCTATTGAAAATGAAGATCACCAGCACATTTGCATTGTAAACCTTTACTTTTACTATTGCCTGTGAAGCTAAAACTTAGTTGATTTATCAAGTTTTAGTTAAGGTCTGTTTATAATGTAATTAATTATTAATCCAATTCACAACCAATGTAGCTGATATAGCTTAAATTTTGTTTACGGCAAACTCTTCCCCATAATCTGCATGGTGCTAAGTCCAGTGTTCTTTATCCAGGCCAGGAAATGAAGAGTTATGGACAGTTTGTATTCTAAGGTAGTGGAGAGTTATTATGGTGTGGCATTACAGCAGCATAAGAAATAACCCAGGGTGATGGGCAATTTAGCCCTTGGCAAAGCCCAAATCGCCCCCCAAAATCCCCAAAACCCAATTCTTTGAGGCAACCATTTCCTTCAGAATCACCCTCAAATTTACTATGAAAAATTTCACATTTTTTATTATTATGGTTTTGAAACAAAAATGAATTAAATGGTTGCTTTTATGGATGAAGCACGGGCTAAAACATTTGCAATTGTTCATTGCATTCTTCAAATTCTGATGTGCAACAAAAAAGTAGCCCAGTTGTGGCAAAATAGCCCCAAGGCTCTAATAATAATCACCCTTAAAAATAAAAATTAATTTCTACCCTGTGTTACAGATTTGAGCAGAATTGCCATCTGCAGAGGAGGAAAAACAAATTTATCGTAATTTTTTGTTTGGTAAAATTAAATAGCTTTAACAAATTTGCTAAAATATTCACTACTGGATTTTTAAAAATGTACTGGATTCACTGAATTCACAATTTCACATTAAATGCATCATGTGCATACAATGTTTCCAGTTAAAAAAAATGCACTACTTGATTTCCCCACGCTGAAAGTGTCTCTGATAAGGTCTGAAAATGAAGCCCTGAAAAAAGTAAGTTTGAAGTGCCATTAAGTGTTTAAAAATGTGAAAATCATTGAGCAGCCATTCCAGTTTTCTCCCATAGACTGCTGTGTTGCAGAATTTCCTATTGGCTGAGAATAAATAATGTGCCAATTTGTATCTGCACATATTGTACTAGTGACAGCATAACTGACCAAACTTTTGTGTTCTAGGGTGTTTATTTGTCCATTCAAACACTGTCAGATATGTCAGATAACAAAGTTCGACATTTTTTTAAAACGGGTCTTCCACAGTGTTATATAGTGTCTTTAAAGGTAATGACATGATTGGGAGTAGTCCTGAACTTGGGCTGAAACTACTCTAGAATCAAGTAAACTATGCATGGATTCTCCTGTGAAAATCTTGCAGTCAAACTTTGACTCATTCTAAAGTAACTAATGTCAATAGCCCTTGTGGCAGGCAAACTTGTTGTTTCATTTTTGTGTGGCTCTCTGTGGGTCTTATTTTTATCGTGCCCCGATAGAAATTAAATCCTAGTATGTTCATGCTTGATTCTCCTTAAGTAAACAAATTAAGGACAAATCCTTCCAGCTGGGAGATCCACTCCAGCTGGTGTACAGTTGTTACATATTTCAACTCATTTGGTTCTTGAGGCATTTTCAAGTGCTCCCAATCATGTCACTAACCTTTAACTATAATGTTTGCTCTGTGCTGTCTTCTAACAGATGAAACGAAGGGTGGCCGTGATTGATCAGAATGGAAGTACACCTCCTTCCAAGGTATTCAATATAAAGGATGAGTAAATGAAACATATTTCTGTCATTAAAAAATAATGAATTACCAATTTTTCATTATCATTTTAATTCACTGTACCTATGCATGTTCTGTGTCCTTTGAAGATACATAGTTGGATTTGCAGAATTGCTATAAAATACAAAATATTTTACAAAGTGTTTTCTCAATTTGTACGTCATCAAAAAGGGTTCTTTTCAAGGAACTTCATGTAATTTTTTAATGTGAAATTAATTTGACTAACTTCCCATTAAGAAAGAAAGCAGTAAAATGCTTCCCAGTGGAATTGTAATGAGTAAATAATGAATAAATAGCACTACTAGCTATATATTTAGTTTTAAGTAGGAAATAGTGCATTGTTAAATGCTGTTTGTTAAATCATTTTCTTAACCGCTGAACTGGGCCAGGCATTATTCACTTGTTAAACATGTACTTTTTAACTTTTACAGCATTCTCCAGTTTAATTTATTATCTTATTTTACATCGTCCAATATTTCTGTCTTGGTTGGATATAATGTCAATGTCAATCACTGATTATATATATATGGACTTTTTATTTTAAGGGTGTAAACAATTTTAATGCAGGAATATACAATGATATAGGCCTACAATTTGATTCATACATGTAGTGTTATATGGAATTAAGTATTTTTCACTATTGTTTCTTCTCTTGCAAGCGGAAACGAACTCAAGTTAACCTATACCAGTCCCCTACTCCAGCTGTCTCCAACTCAACTACTAGAAACAAAAGTAAGTTAATTTGTTGTTCAGGAATGTATTGTATAAAGCTCTTACATGTCATTTCATTTTGTGTGATTTAACTGAAGTTATTTGGGATGATGATGTTTCAGAAAAATACAACTTTTGATTAGTGATCATACCCCTGCTTAAACTTTGAGTGTGTGTTAGCTAAGATGTTCCCATGGTAATCAGAAGTTATTGTTTGTCTTCACATTGATAGTAAAAATTTGGTATGGCCCTCATACTGACAGATGGCCATTTTCAAACAAAAGTGGACATGATAGTGAAAATTAAAACTTACAAGAAATCAATAGGCTTCAATATTTTTTAAAGTAGATATCTTACATGTAGATGATAGTTTTCCATGACAATTACATAAAATAATTTATTATATCTTGTAACGCAGTGAATTTAGTACAAGGGTAATTTAATGTTAATTGTGAGTATTTTTGCATTTGTTGTGTCACTCACGGCATGAAAGGGGGAACCATTTGCCACAGAGAGGGAATAATTGATTGTGACTATATATGTTAAATAGGTACTCTGTTTACACACATGTTTGTAGGACTCATGGTACTCTTGGAGAACTACTTTGGTATCAATCCAACCATATCTGATAATGGTCAAACACCCGTGTCCAAAATTTGTTGTGTCAGA
>JZLH01S0040544.1:24544-40379 GCA_001188425.1 Eucidaris tribuloides
TATGTTGTCTCTGCTACTTGAGTATCAACCTGTATGAACCTCACTATCGTCCGAATCTTGTCTTCCATTATCAAAGAAATCCTGGGGGATCAAGCTTTTGAACCAGCCCTGTTAAATTCACTTCCACAGGATATGAAAAACTCAAGCTCTTTCACGCTCTTTGACCTCGTTTACACAAGTTAACATTGTGTAGCTTCAATTTAAAAAATCGGCAAACTTCGATACCTGAGTTACATAGTAGTGTTTGAATGGACAAATAAACATCCTAGAATACACAAGTTTTGAAATTTATTTTGCCAGTGGTAAGATATGAATGAATAAATAATTAGTACTCGGGCCGAGTACAAAGTAGCCTAGATCTACACACAGTCTATGGGGGAAATGGGCAGTATTGTTCAAATGGACAAATAAACACCCTGGAATACAAAGTTTGGAACGTTATGCTTCCACTAGCAAGATATGCATGAATAAACAGTAGCCTTGGAATTACCACTGCGGTGGAGTACAAAATAACCTAGATTTGCACACAATAGTCTATGGGAGGAAATGGGCAATGTGGACCCGGTCATTTTTTTCAAGGCCTCATTTTTAGATCTCAAAGACACTTGGGGCAATGAGGGAATATGTAGCTCAGATTTTTCGAAAATGTGGTCATTGTTAACTTGTGTCTTTCAGGGCAACCTAAAATTACATTTATTTAATTGTGCATTTTGAAAGCAGAAGTTCTTTTTTATATGGTGTGAAATGTTTTGTTTAAATGCCCATTTTATGAAAAATATTCTTATGTCATAAAGCGTCTTGAGCATTTAAAGACGCTATATAAAACTGTGGAAGACCCGTTTAAAAAATTGTCAAACTTTGCTTTCTGACATATTTGACAGTGTTTGAACGGACAAATACACACCCTAGAACAAAAAAAGTTTGGACAGTTATGCTGTCACTAGTGCAATTATGTGCAGATACAAATTGGCAAATTAATTATTCTCAGCCGATAGGAAATTATGCAACACAGCGGTCTATGGGGGAAAGTTGGAATGGTCTCTCAATGATTTTCACTTTTATTAAAGCACTTAATGATCGTTTTAAACTGCAATTTTTTTCAGGGCTTCATTTTTAGTCCGTATCAGAGACACTGGTAGCATGGGGAATCATGTAGCTCAGATTTTTTTTCAAACTGGAAACATTGTTATACAATGCCTTTAACCAAAATGGAAAAGGACACTAGGAAAATCATAATTATGCATTATTAATAAATGTCCTTATGCGGAATAATGAATACAAATATACATTACTTAGCATGAGAGGGTTGAAAACAAACACCCTCCAAATGTAAGCTTTAGATTTTCTTCAGTAGGGCAATAGAGTCAATAGACTGCCATGAACTCCAGACCAGTGATGCAGAGTACTCAGAGGAAAATTCGACTAATGAACAGAAATGTATTGGTCATAGCGCCATCATGCGTTTCGATTTTGCCAGTTCAATAGCTGCAACGTGCAGTAAATGTTTTCAGGTCAAAGATAATAATTAGTAATACGAATACAAATGATACTGATGATGATGATTTAGGGATTAAGTCCAACCTCTTGTGCTCTGTTTTTATGCTGACACGCTTATTATTCTTTGAGCAAGTTGATACTACTTTGGAGAAATTAGTATAAAAATAATCACAGGATCAATTGTAAAGGATTAAAAATCTAAATATTCTCTATTACACAATCTTTGATCTTTGTGCTCCCACGCTTATCATTTTTGGATCGATTTAACACATATAAACACACACACACACACACACACGCGCGCGCGCGCATGCGCACACAGACCCTCTTGTACGTGTGTGTGTGTCTGTCTGTGTGTCTGTCTGTGTGTGTCTGTGTATGTCTGTCTGTGTGTGTCTGTGAGTGTCTGTTTGTGCGTGTGTGTGTGTCTGTGTATGTATGTCTGTGTGTCTGTGTCTGTGTGTGGTGCTCTGTGTGTGTGTGTGTGTGTGTGTGTGTGTGTGTGTGTGTGTGTGTGTGTGTGTGTGTGTGTGTGTGTGTGTGTGTGTGTGTGTGTGTGTGTGTGTGTGTGTGTGTGTGTGTGTGTGTGTGTGTGTGTGTGTGTGTGTGTGTGTGTGTGTGTGTGTGTGTGTGTGTGTGTGTGTGTGTGAGTGTGTGTGTGTGTGTGTGTGTGTGTGTTCGTATGCCAAGGCAGTTTGAGGACTTGTAGTTAAAGACACTATATAACATTGTGGGAGACCCGTTTAAAAATTGTCAAACTTTGCTGTCTTACATATCTGACAGTGTTTAAATGGACAAATGAACGCCCTATAACAACATTCTGCAACACTGCAGTCGATGGAGGAAAACTGGAAAAGGGTCTCAAAGATTTTTACTTTTTAAAAGCACTTAATGATCATTTTGAACTGTAATTTTTTCAGGGATTCATTTTTAGACCTTATCAAAGAAACTAGAAACATGGGGAAATCATGTAGCTCACATTTTTAAATGGAAATATTGTTTCACGATGCCTTTAACACGGACACTCGCAAAATGAGGAGAAACAGCTAATTTGAGGAGCTCCGCAGAAACAAGTGCTGTTAAAATTACTGCAAAAAATGGTATTCTCATACCACAATATGGTATTGTGACCCGCAGGGTATGCTGCGCGATACTACGTGGGGGAATCGGGGTAACAGTAATATCAATAAGTCTGAAAAGACAAGATGTTCTTGCTTTAACCACGACGTATCACAGTCAATTTATTATCATATTTAAAATACTTCAGTACAGTTTAGATCAGTTCAGTTTATAGTTTTCTGCAACTTTTTTCACATAATACAGAACAACAATAATCACATTTTCAAGATATACAAAATAACAATATTCAATGTTTCAGAAGTATTTATAAGTGATATAATATATGCATTATGGCAACATTGATTATTTGACTTATTTCGCATAATATATACAAAGAATTGATGTATTTTTTATATTGCAAGTTCTGTAAACTATGTCATGCGTTTCTTCCAACGGAATAGTTGTAAAAATTGTAGTTATTACTTAATTATGTGACACTGACTTAGATAAGTTTAAATCAATGTTGGTGCCGGGACAGAACGGTGACAAAATGATGCAGGGCTTTTATTTACATGGGACTGTGAAAAATAATATCTTGATAGACTTAAGTTATATATCCTTATTAATAGATATTTCATGTGTCGGAATACATGTCAGTAAAAAGTTATTGAGATAACCATTATCAGAATTGCAGCATTTTGCCTTATGGTGTGGAGAGTTAACAAGATATAAAAACTTTGCAGTATAAATGTTAAATTATAGAATATAACACAGTAATGGCGTGTATTTGTTTAAAAGTGCTGCTTTTCTTAATCGTTTAAAGAAATTAAAAAATGGTGTTTGTTTGATAAAGTTCGGTATAGTGTTCCTTACGTCCTCGCGGGCCGCTATATCTTTATTCCCTCGAGATTTTCTCGCACGGCGCATTCGTACTTTCACTACGGTTTTAACGTCTCGCACGTTATCGAAACCGTTGGTACATATTGCTGAAGAAGACGTTTGCAGTCGAGTCGCTTTGTGTGGCTACATTGGATAGCGCGCTATATTGATTGGGCGTTTTGACCCGGGTTCGAAACCCGCAGTACGGTTTTGTTTTTGCAGCGGTTTTATTTCGTCAATGTCGTGGGGAAAAAAAATTCGCGTCCGGGCCGCGAAATTTTTTTTCCCACGAAGTTGACGAAATAAACCGCTGCAAAAACAAAACCGTACTGCGGGATTCGAACCCGGGTCAAAACGCGCTATCAATACAGCGAGCTATCCAATGTAGCCACACAAAGCGAATCGACAGTTGGCGTCTTCTTTAGCAATATATACCAACAGTTTCGAAAGTGCGAGACGTTAAAACCGTAGTGAAAGTACGCATGCGCCGTGCGAGAAAAACTCGTGGGAATAAAAATTCAGCGTCCGGGCCGTGATGTCTTACGGATTTGTGTGCCAATACAATTTTAGGATTGTGTAAGTGTATATCATTCCGCGTGGGAGCTGGGTAGGGATGTATGTTACTTAGGCACTAAATGTTAAGTGTATTCAAACATGAAATTTTATGTCAATATCTATATCATGGACTTTTAAACAGGGGCTTCGATCCTGGGGGCGGGGGTTGGCAGTCGCCCCCCCCCCCCCGCCCATGAAAATATTAGAGGGGCAAACATATCGTTTTGACCCCCCCCCTCAATAGTATTACCATCTTGAAACATTCATATACAACGTAATGCAAAATTACGTTTACAAATCAGTGCGAGGCACTACAAGACCATTAAACTTAACTGTGCATAGAAATACTACTAAACATAGACATAGCAATTTTCAATTTTCCAGGGCGTTACGCGCGCAAAATTTTTTAATGCAGTTTACGTGCAGAGCGAGGCTAACTATGACGAGTTTGCGCAAATTCTGACGGCTTTCTTTTGTATGTAGTAAATTTGGCTAATATTTGAAGTACATATATATATATACATGTATTACAATTTTGTTGTTACAATAAGCTATGTACGGTAAGACAAGAGTAAAGTTTAAGTTCAGGAGAGCACGATTTAATAGTTAACCTTAAGTTTTATAGATCATACCAATTCCCTTAGCAATTTGTGATAATTATTATGTTTTGTATGTGTTGATCCCATGTTTATTTTTTTATCAATTGTAACGCTCAGGAAATTAGTGCAGTAAATAGAAAGCTAAACGTATTGCAAAGCCTAAAAGACTTCGGTATATTAAACATACATTATAAGAGATAACACCCTTTATATATAACAAGGTAAGCATTAAAGTACACCATGACATAAACTAAACATCTTTTAAACCTAACGTTATGATAAATACAGTAACTCCCAGTGGTCATACAAACGCTATATCAAAAGCAGCCTTAAAGGCAATGTCCACCCTGACGTCAAGTTGGTTTTAATAAAAGCAGAGCAATGAGAGAAACATATTAATCAAAGTTTGGTGAAAATCCACCAAAGAATAAGAGAGTTACGAATTTTTAAAGTTTTACATTAGTGACGTCACATGCAAGCAGCTCCCTCATTGTCATGCAATATAAATTCCATAAAGTGCCATTTTCTCAGAAAAATGAAACTTATGTTACCTGTGCATTTGATATATAATTAGAAACATTATTTCATTCATGCTTCAATGAAAAACAAAACATTCAATTATCATGAACCAATAAAAAGTGGCAATTTATTAAATTAATATTACATGACATATGGGGAGCTGCTCGTATGTGATGTCATAAAATCAAAACTTTGAAACTTCATAACTGCTATAGTTCGAACTCGATTAACCGGCGATGTTTGGGACACAGCCATCCGGATAAGTGGATAATGCGGATAAAGAGAGATACAATGTCAAACCCAGTATAAGGGGGAGGTAAGCATGCCATAAGTTTGTTGTATCACAACCCAAGACGCATGCGCAATTGAACAGACCTCTCCACTTGGTACGCTTATTTATTTTCACCTGATAACCCGGCCTAGTCTGTGTAACTTCTGATAAAGGGGTATCAATTCTACATGCAATGACTGATATAGTCCATTGTCCGGATAACAGAAATCTCCGTATAATCGATGGCGCGTAATAACCGAGGCCGAACCTAGTATTCTTTGGTGGTTTTCGCCAATTTCATTAATAGTTGACGTCAAAGGGTGAACCTTGTCTTTAAACGAACACTCTGACTTCAACTGACTTTTTTTCTAGTTATCAGCAATATCCCCAAGTATTACTGCGGAGCAATGATCTTCTCTTCCCCGACTCCGCTGTTCGTCACACCTTGATGAGTTTGAACGAAATTGACGGGGACTGCTCCCTGACCAGGCTGGGTCTGTTGCGCCGATGCCGGAGAAACCTGGGTACCCGGGGGTAGGTGCACGACTTGACCCGATGCCGCCATCGGATAAGAAGGATGCTGTTGCTGCCCAGACCCCGGGTTTCCTTGGATGATTTGAGGCTGGAAAACCAACTGGCCTTGTGGTACCTGGATGGTTTGCATTGGGAGCTGCTGAGGGGACACCACTACGAACTGGGTGTTGGATTGTTGCATCACCATCCCTCCTGCGAGACGGAAATATTATGGTAAATGTATTTGATTTAATGTCACTGAAACACAGAGTTGACAGTAAATTAATTTGTTCACAACGGTGCTCACTATACCAGCCACACTGCTGCAACAGCTATGAGAACAACGACAACTTGTTTGACTATGATCACCATCGCTACCGCCAGCACTATTTTTGCTACTTTTGTTTAAGCTTAAAAAATATTATATTTTTTTCTTCTCTGTCGGAGGCATCATGTTTTCAGGTTGTCCTTCCGTCCTTACGTCCGTGTGTGTGTGTGTGTCCACCCATGCGACCGTCCACCGCCCGTTACCTAGATAACTTAAGATAATCAGATTTTGATGAATCTGGGATTAAATATGTACTATGATGCAAAAATAAAGTGATTTTATTTTGGAGTTGAAAGGTTAAAGGTCAGGGGTTTAAACGTTTGATTTGGGATCGTTACCGCAATAACTTAGAACGGCTGATCAGATTTAAAAGTAACTTATGCTTTGTGAGGCACCAATTAACTGATTAGAATTTGGAGTTGAACCGTCAAAAGGTCACGGGGCACAGAACATGTCTTACAATAATTTAAGAACGGCTGATCAGATTCTAGTAAATATTGTTTAAATTGTGAACTACCAGGCACTGATGAATTAATTGGATATCATACAATAATCTCTTTTTGTCTGACTTGGACTGTTAAATATCATGTCAGAATTGAGAACCTGGGTATTTGCTCCAATGTTCATGTCACTAAGGCAACCATGAATATCCAGGTGAACATTCGAATACCACTGGCTTCTTTTTGTCTGACATGTTTGTTTAAAGATCAGCAGTTTCCAATCTTAGATATACAGAGGGCGTCATATAAGAAAATCCTATAACATAATTATTTGCTGAGTAATCATAATGATTAAGCCGTAATCATTAAACATAATCATTAAACACAATCTTTAAGCCTTATACAAGTACCTTGTTTAAATTGTCCACCAGCTGGAATGGGACTAACGCCAACCCGGGAATAAATCTGCAATGAGCAATGATGAAGTAAAGACATTAGTAACATTGTAAGGATATTTTTAAAGGTGGTCAAACTTTGATGTCTGAACTACAAGATAATATTTGAACAAACAAATGAGTTCTGTAATATAAAAAATGTTTGAATTAACACCTCGCTCCCTACGCTCGCTCACGATTTAAATTACACAGGATGCTTGTCCTATGATCAAATGTGCGTGCGTGTGTGTGTGTGTGTGTGTGTGTGTGTGTGTGTGTGTGTGTGTGTGTGTGTGTGTGTGTGTGTGTGTGTGTGTGTGTGTGTGTGTGTGTGTGTGTGTGCGTTTGTGTGAGAGAGAGAGCATGTATGTGGACTTGTGCGCATTCGCGTGTTAATGTGGTACGCCACATGTATGTTATTTAAACAAAACTCATTTTCCCCCAGCCCTGTTGAAAAAATCCTCGTACGCCACTGTCCAGAAGTTTGACTTCCATAAATTAATCTTCTGGAAGATGGGTAACGTGAACTGAAAGTTAAAACTTACCACGAAGCTTCTCCCAAAACTTCTACGTCTTGGCATGGAGGTAGAAAGTCTCTCTTTCTACTTCCATAGTTTTGGTACTGATATTTAACTAGCATCTACTCCCATGAAAATGTGGAAAGTGTATATAATTATTTGGACTGGAGCAACTCTGGGTATTTTCAAATTTGTATGCGACTTACTGGTGGTGAGTTTGGTCCCTGGCTCCTGTCTGAACCTGCATAGTAACATACAGCAGCCGCCGAGAAAATGGCCACGGCCGTCTCAAGGATTGAAAGCACACACAGGGTTGCATTCATGCCAACTCTAGTTCCCTAAAGATCGAGTTCAGAAAATTATAAATATCGCTTTAATATACACGTAAATACATTGTAGAGTACAACATCGAGAACTTAATATCGCGATAACGTTAACCAAACCACATTCACATAATGGCAGTACACAAATACCTGCACCTCGGTCTATTTTACATGCTGCAGGGTATTACTACTAACTCTACTGTAAACTGATGATATTGCTGTTGCTGATGATGATGATGATGATGATGATGATGATGATCATGATGACGATGATAATGCTAGTGGTGTTGGTTGTGACACCTTTGCCTATAATAGTGATCATGACTACGAGATTTAGTAGGCCTATCTTTTGGGTAATGCCTGTCCCCCCCCCCCCCAACTCCCCGACCTTTGTTCAACATCCATGTGAGCAGCTGGTTGCACCTGATTATACAAAATTTATTTATTGGTGTGGGGTACTTGTTTTCCAAGGTGGATATCATAATTGTATATATAATTGAACAAAAAATTGAACAAAAAATAACACAAATATACTTTTGTACATTGTTAAGGGTAGTTTAGGAGCATATCCGGACAATTACCCCTGGACATTTAACTCCCGGATAATTTCCACCCGGACAGTTACTCCCAAACAATTACTCCCGGCTAAACTCCTCTCTGTACGAATTAAAAAGGTTTTACCTCAGCTGATAAACAACGGTCAGTATGGATTTCTCAAGGGCCGTGTTATTGGGGAAAATATGTCTTTTCATTGATATGCAATTTTTTGGTAAAACACGAAATGTTGAAGGTTTGGCTTTAAGCATTGACTTTGTAAAGGATTTTGATATGATCGATTGGAAAATTTATACAATAAAGCATTACATACTTTCGGTTTTGACCAACTTTTTATTCGTTGGATCAAATTATTGTATATTGACATTGAGGGCTGTGTAATCAATAACAGATTTTCTTCACAACGTTTAGAAATACAACGTGAAATGAGACAAGGTTGTCCATTATCTCCATATTTATTTATTTTAGCAGTTGAGATTCTTGGTTGTATGATTCGACAAAACGATCATATTCGAGGTTTGAAGGTGCATAATATAAATGTTAGAATCAGCCAATACGCTGATGATACAACCATTTTTCTTGAACCATAAAACATTGTATGAAAGATTTACATGAATTTAAAGACACTATATAACAGTGTGGAAGCCTTGTTTAAAAAATTGTCAAACCTTGCTTTCTGACACATCTGGTAGTGTTTGGATGGACAAATAAACACCTTAGAACACTAAAGTTTGGACAGTTATGCTGTCACTAGTACAATATGTGCAAATTCAAATTGGCACATTAATTTCCTATCCATGTGATAGGAAATTCTGCAACACAGCAGTCTATGGAGGAAAGCTTTAATGGTCTCTCAATGATTTTTACTTTTTTAAAGCACTTACTGATCGTTTTAAACTGCAATTTTTTCAGGGCTTCATTTTTAGAGCATGTCAGAGACACTGGTAGCATGGGGAGTCATGTAGCTCAGATTTTTTAAACCAGAAACACTGTTAAACAGTGGCTTTAAAGTAATGTACGGCCTGAAAATCAATCTTGAAAAATGTAATATTATCAGGTTTGGAAATTTTAAAGGAACTTTATGTCGTGACATCCCGTTTATTTGGCCTTCAGATCACTTTCAGTATTTGGGTGTAAATGTCCCCATCTGGACTTGTATCAGCTTAACTTTGAAACAAAACTTGAAGAAATAGAAACACTGCTTAACATCTGGAACGGTCGAACTTTGACGCTGTACGGGAAAATTGTCATAATAAAGGCCCTTATCATTCCAAAACTGATATATCTCTTTTGTATTATACCTAATCCTCCAATGACTTTTTTCACAGAACTCCAACAATTACTATTTATTCATTTCGTACGTAATGAAAACATAAACCCTTTTTGGAACGATGTTTTGACTTCTTGGACTCAATACAAGTATTACAATCCAGTAAAATTCAAAGATATTATTTCACAACCACTATGGATCAATTCACACATTCTGATTGACGGTAAGACAGTTTATTTCAACAAGGTGGTTCGCGAACCACGAGTCTCGCCTGATTTCGCGATCAATAAAACATGCAATATAACCTTTTGACCCCTAGATGACCTTTGACCTCTCCATCCTCATCAACCAACATGTGGTATTACCCACTGATCATTTATTCTGGGTTTGAACAAAATTGATGCACAAAAAAATGAGTGAAAGTTAAATAAAAACTTTAGGAAAAATAATGCACATGGCCTCATATCATTGACCTTTTGACCCCTAGATGACCTTTGACCTCATCATCCTCATCAACACACGTGTGGTATTACCCAAGGATCATTTGTACCAAGTGCTAACACAACTGATGCAGAAATAAAGAATTGAGAGCAAGTAAACATGGCCTAATATCAGTTAACCTTTTGACCCTTAGATGACCCTTGACCCCATCATCCTCATCAACACACATGTGGTATTACCCAAGGATTATTTGTACCAAGGGTGAACGAAATTGATGCAAAAAAACAAAAAATGAGTGAAAGTTAAACAAAAACTTTAAGAAACATGATGCACATGGCCTCATATCAGTTGACCTTTTGACCTCTAGATGATCTTTGACCTCATCATTCTCATCAACACACATGTGGTATTACCCAAGGATCATTTGTACCAAGTGTGAACACAATTGATGCAAAAATAAAGAAATGAGAGCAAGTTAAACAAAAATTTCAACATGTTTGTATAAACTTTAACATTATTGTAACACATGGCCTCATATCATTTGACCTTTTGACCCCTAGATGACCTTTGACCTCATCATCCTCATCAACACACATGTGGTATTACCCAAGGATTATTTGTTCCAACTGTGAACATAATTGATGCAGAGATAAAGAAATGAGAGCAAGTTAAACAAAAACTAAAAACTTTAACATAAAACTTTAAGATTTTCGTAACAGACCAACAGGAAAAGTGATTACTAGGTCTCTGCCGAACTTCGTTCAGGCGAGACAAAAAGTGGTTTGATTCAAATATGGTGTACAAAAGTGATATTTTAAACAATGATGGGTCATTTATGTCGTATCGTCAAATGTGACGAAAATTTGATTCTGGGTCTTTTTTGAAGTTCTTTTCATTACTTTCTGCTATTCCTAAAGAATGGAAAGCTGTCATTAGACTTGAAGCAAATGAAAACTTTGTTTTATTACGTAATGAACGTGATAGTCGTCTTAATGATTTCATCAGGCTTCGACAAGTTTCAAAATTTTGTTATTCTCATTTTGTAAATAGTCACAAAACTTCAATCTCAGACGTTGATGAATTAATGAAATGGCAGGATGAATTACCATTTAATTTACGAAATTCTTTAATTTGGAAATCACGTTTCTCTTTAATATATAAATCTCCATTAGACTGCAAAATGAGGAATTTCCTATTTAAGTTTATTCATAGAAAAATTTCCACTCAAAAGTTTTTATTCAAAATGGTTTATGCGAATCTCCTTTTTGTAATTTTTTGTGAATGTCATCCACAAAATTTGATGCACTTGTTTTTAACACGTGAGCACGTGATTTATTTTTGGGATAAAGTTTTTGTTTGGCTCAATAGCAAAATTGTTCGAAAAGTTATGTTTACTGATAAAGAAATATGTTTTGAAACTTTACTTCGCCAAAATTTTTATTTAGTAAATACAGCCATACTCCACGCCAAATATTTCATTTTCACGTGCAAATGTAAAAATACCATTCCACGTTTCCGTTCTTCTACATCCTCAATTAAACATTTTGAACAAACAAAACGTAAAATCGCCATGAAAAAGAATCGATTATAATTTCACCAGAAGAAATGGGAATTATTGGAATTCAATAAGTTAATAAAAATGTTTGAAATCTTGTATATGTTTGTGTTCTACAAATAGCTTGTATGTTTCTTTCTGAATATGTGAATTGTTTAATAAATATTTGAAAAAAAATACTCCCGGACGATTACCCCCGGACAATTATGCTTCAAGGACAATTACCCTAGATAATTACCCCTCAAGGACAATAACCCTAGATAATCACCCCTCACGGACAATTTCCCCGGATAATTACCCCTCAAGGACAATTACCCTAGATAATCACCCCTCACGGACAATTTCCCCGGATAATTACCCCTCAAGGACAATTACCCTAGATAATCACCCCTCAAGGACAATTTCCCCGGATAATCACCCCTCAAGGACAATTTCCCCGGATAATTACCCCTCAAGGACAATTACCCTAGATAATCACCCCTCAAGGACAATTACCCTGGATAATCACCCCCCAAGGACAATTACCCCGGATAATCACCTTTCAAGGACAATTTCCCCGGATAATTACCCCTCAAGGACAATTACCCTAGATAATCACCCCACAAGGATAATTACCCTAGATAATTACCTCTCAAGGACAATTACTCACTGGGACAATTACCCCTCAAAAATTACCAGAAGGACTACTGTCTGGGGGTAGTAATCCAGGGGAAAATTATCCTAGAGGGTAATTGGCCAAGGGAGTAATGGGGTAATTGACTTGGGGTAATTTTTCGGGGCTAATTGTCCGGGGATAATTGTCCAGTGAGTAGATATCCAAGAACCTTTTTTGGATGTGTAGTTGCAAGCATGACTTCACCCCATAATGCAGGTGCCCGTTTTACCACCCTATGGCCTGTATACAGTTAAATACGAGAGTGTATTTTTTAACTTCATTTCCATAGTGACTTTTTATGTGTGAATTTTATAGGTATGACGTTTTGTTGTTGATTATGATAGGCCTATTGTAACTGCAATTAATGAAAGTAATTTCTAACCACTGGTATGTAGCTACACCATTCACGATAATACATTCCTGGTCGGCAACCTTCATGTCCGTGGAAGCCGTCGTAGTACGCACCGAAGCCGAGAACCAGAACCATGGAACCGGCCAGACACGCAGAGATCACTGACACGACGAGGTAGGCAACTCTCTAATTCACAAAAAGTGGAAGGAGAAAGTTGAGGGAAAATTCCAACACCTTTCATTCATATTCGAATTTGCCATTGAAATATATATCTATATATCTATATACTTATAAATTTATACATGTATTTGGTATTTTTCATTTATTATTGATTTATTGATTTATTTATGAATTTATTTATTTATTACATCGATTTATTTATATATTTATTTATTTATTCATTCATTCATTTATTTATTTATTTATTTATTTATTTATTATTTATTTATTTATAATTTATTTATTTATTTATTTATTTATATATATTTATTTATTTAGGTATTTATTTATTTATTTGTATGGTCCGTTCTCACGATTATACAGCAAGATTACAAAACAATTCATAAATTTTCATAGATTATATATATGTATATATACATGTAGGAATACAATTGATTCGATGTGTTACTATATGATACAAAAAGGACTAACACATAAGCTAAGCTTAATTATGCATGATAGTCCTATAACATAATACAAAATATAGAAAATAGACACTAGTGATGTGTATTAAAAAAATACGTTACAATCACAACCGATAATAAAGATAACCTAATCCATCTGTGTATTATAAGGTAGAAAAAAAGTAGACAGGATGCCCATTATTATATTATTGTGTTGTACAAAATAATAATGTATTGGTACATTGTACTTATTATTTATATCTTTATATATTCATCCATTTATTAATTTATATATCTGTATGGTAAGACTTCAGCCCACATAGATTTTCAAATGATTATATTAGGGTAAATTGGGTTAGGGTATAGGGTTAAGGGTTCCAGTTAGAGTCAGTAAGGTAAGGTATAAGGGTGAAGGAAGTCTTTCCGTTTCTGTACTTAAATATTTATTCATCTATATATATCTGTGAGAAATTAAATGACGATTCACTTATTTAATTCTCAAATTTGCTTATTATGAAAGGAGGGGCAAAAGTTTTTGGTACCACCACTCATAAAATGTATGTATGCATGTATGTGTGTGTTTGTGTTTGTGTGTGTCGGTGTCATACTGTGTCTGTATGTGATTGTTTCATACCACAAACTGTCAAACAACAAACTTACCAGCCCGCGACCATCTTGCTTTGCGCCTGCACATATGCCCAGAAGTCCTGTTACCCCGAACTTTTTTAATTGTAGGGCGTAAAACAAAATATAAAGAACGATCACTGATGTATGCAATAATCATAGCGCTCTGACCACTACACGAAAGAGTTAAGATAGGAGCTTTGTTTCTGTGCTTTGTAATTCTACGGTAATAATTATTTGATTTGTTTTTTATTTTATATATTTCTGCATTTTTTTTACAATGCAATGATTACGAACATAAGAAAATACCAAAGCAACACATAGCACAGCATAACATGACATACAATAATATACTGTAACATAGCATTATGTAATATATTAGAATGTCCGTCACTTGCTAGCGCTCCGCCGACAATTGCTTCGACGGCACTAACCCTGACATCAACCCTAACCCCAAATCTAAACCCTAACCCTAACCCAAACACTAACCCTAACCCTATTTTGAATCGGAAACCCAACGACAAACCTAACCCTAACCTTTGTCTTCTGAGATATTGTCATCGAGCAATCTATCGGCCGGAGGCAAATGTCGGGTCACCGACATATACTTGCAATGCAATCAAAGCGCAATATGATTCTTTACTTTACAACAATAATTACAATAATATAATAAGCAGTCATACCATGCAATAATAATAACAACAACAAAATAAATAATAAAAAATAAAAATAAATAATAAAATAATAATAATAATAATAAGTACATACATACATAGCATACAGACATATAGCGCAAATTCTATATAATATATTAATTCAATGTCAACCTAATATAATATGTGATGTAGAAAAAAATGGGCAGGAGACCGACACTAACATAAGCAACGTCACTAGAGGCAGTTACCTGCATATTGCAGGAAAGTGAAAAAATTCAATTTGATTTACACAAAAAGTACACAAATTTGTGTGAATGGGTGTTTGGGTGTTTGTCGGAATTATGCAAGTGGCGTGTGTGTGTGTCATTTGTCTGTGTGTGTGAGAGTGTGAGTGTTGTCGTGTGTGTGTGTGTGTGTGGTGGGGTGTGTGTGTGTGTGTGTGTGTGTTGTGTGTGTGTGTGTGTGTGTGTGTGTATGTGTGTGTGTGCGTGTGCTGTGTGTGTGTGTGTGTGTGTGTGTGGTGTGTGTGGTGTGGTGTGTGTGTGTGTGTGTGTGTGTGTGTTGTGTGTGTGTGTGTGTGTGTGTGGGTGTGTGTGTGTGTGGTGTGTGTGTGTGATCGCCTTCACCGGAACGTAAGTATGACACTCTACATTCAGATCGGGGACGTTCGAAAAACGGGGACGGTCCCCTCTTTTAAAAATGGCCAGAAATCAAACGTAGATGGCGCTAAAGCACCTTAGAAAATGGCCCAAAATTTGTGTGCGCCCCCAACGTCCCCAGTTACCGGTAAAATATCATACACATACACAAAACGTCCCCGATTTGCATGTTGTACATGGGAGTGTGTGTCCTAGATTGCATGTTGTTATACGGAGTGTGTATGTGTGTGTGTTTTACCGTCCCCGCTTGGCGGCAGTTACAGGTATAGGTGTGTGTCTGTCTGTCTGTGTCTGTGTCTGTGTGTGTATGTCTATGTGTGTGTGTGTATGTGTGTGTTTGTGTGTGTGGGGGTGTATGCTTGTGTGTGGGTTTTTATACGCCCGGCTACGGGACGTATTATGGTATCACGCTCGGTGTCCGTCTGTCCGTCCGTCCGTCCGTCTGTCCGTCCGTTAACTTTTCCTTGAAAACGCCATAACTTCAGTTTAACTCAACCTAGCCTCATATAA
>JZLH01S0040553.1:19835-33498 GCA_001188425.1 Eucidaris tribuloides
AGTGGTAAAATATGAGCCAAAATTCTCTGATTTGTAATTCCGTTACCGTGGAATTGCCCAGATAGCAAAGTTTGACAATTTCTTTTAAATGGGGCTTCCACAATGTTATAATACAGTGTCTTTAAAACCAACATGGCTACATCCTGGCACACATGCCAAAAGAGATGGACCATAATACCAGCATTACTGCCAAGAAAAGACCTTTATCAATATATATGGAGGTATTATGCATAATACCACTTATTTACACTTGTATTAAAAGGATATCAATTAATGCTGGTAGGATGGGGGTCGTTTTATGTACCTTGTTTGTCTAGTTTTATACGACACTTGATAGCTTTGGGCTGATTTCCAGCTTTACGTTCACTTCCATAAACATGTAAATGCTGACTTTCATGGAAACCATTACCCTAAAATAACTGTGACAACACACTCATCACATGATGCTAACAAGAGAAACAGTCCCTTATCTTACTCATGGTCATATATTAATCATCAAGGTTGTTAATCTTTTTAAAATAATTTAATAAAAATGATATTTTTTTAAAATTCAAATCATATTTAGATTAAACTTAATTTATTTAAATCAACTTGATTACTTTAAAAATAACCAAAACATTGCCAGTTTGTGTATTTTTTGTTTTTGTTTTGTTCTTCAAGTGTGTAGCATCGGTACTGGTGCCATTTTTGTTCGGCCTTGATGCCCTTCATGACTCAAGAATGTCTGCTCCTTTTCTAAATGTTTGAAAGAGCAGACTCTGCTCTTTCTGATGAGGTATAACTCATATAACCTTAACACCTTATTAACCCTTTGGATGCTATAATGTAAAATATAGTCAAAAATCTCGGGGGTCCCAAACCCCACCCCCCCCCCCGAGATTTTTCATTACTTGATATTTTTAAAAAAAAGCGAAAGACATTCAGAATCTGTTATTGCTGGGATATGACTTTTGGGCATAAAGCTTTCAAATAAAAAAAAATCCCCAAAACTAAACTTGGGCTTTACAATGACTAAAATCAATGACTTTTGAATCATTTGATTTAAACCCACAAACCTTGCACTTGCAGATTATAGGGCCTACTCAGATCTATTGGTGTCAACAGAATATAAATGATTGTATGTGATTAAATATTAACATATGTACAAACCTGAGACTAACTGGCTAGATGATCTATATCAAATGTCAATATTTCAAATAGGACGAAAACATGTTGGCTGAATTCTCATGCCATGTGGTGTATGTTTTAAGAATGACTCACTGAAAAAGTAACTTGAGTTAAGTGTACATACAAAGGTAAAATAATTGAATAGAGTCTTTACAGGAAACCACAACACTTAAGCGTATCATACAGATTTCTCTGGTTACAGTAACAGATTCTAAGGGGAAGGAAGTCAGTTGAAACCCTGGATAACTTACCTGCCCCAAAAGATACACCCCACCACCAACGACCAGCGTCGAGATTAATGTCCCGAAGATGGCAAACACCAAAATGGAGCCAATATTCTGGAAAAAGTTACCCTGAATGGGGAAAAGAAGGAACAAAACAGTGTAATAATGGGAGGCATAAATATGTGGTGTATACACGCACATTAAATACATGGGATTAACAAACTAGTTGACCAATCTTTGCAAATTTAATGGATATTAACTAATAATTTCAAAGATTAGTCAACAAAAATTATATTTTCAGAGTTTATGTACGTTGACTCTCTAAATATAAGGGATCCCACAATTTGGAAAACCACCTAACATATGTAAGGCAACTATGAATGACAACCTCTACTTTTTCATTTGTGACCTGTCACCACAAAAACACAAAATAAAAGTCAGAAAAATGAAAATCCTTATATACCCAAAGTACATAATCTTTGCTGTAAATGGATTAAAATGTATGAAATATATAAGTAAACCCACGTAAAGTGAGTGTAGAAAATCTGATTTGCCACTAAAGCTTTATCATTCAGGAAGAAGAAGAGAACTAGAATGAAAGAGTGGGATCATTCCAGCACGCTGTAAAGAGCAAAGATCTAGGACACATTGTGCATGGCTAATCTAACAGAATTCATACTTCATTGCAATTCCTAAAACACTTTTCAGATTGGACTAAAATCTGGCACAATTTTTTTACAGACACCCATTACTAGGTTTCAATGTCTAATAGTTATTTTTCTCCAGTAATTCACGCTTGATTCAAAGTTTAGTATATGAGGATGAATACAAGCAAATTTACAGAAGATTTCCATGCTGCCTTAAATTTATGCCCATTTTAAATCAGATGAAACACAAACTTCTGAAGCATTTTCTGACTCTCATATTTGGACAAATGGCAGACCAATGACTATTCCATTAGAAGTACTGACAAGTTAAAATCAATTTTCCATGTCCAACTAGCCTATTTCATCAAATTACATGAAAAATATTAGTGCGACTTGTATATTTTATGACAACAGGTCAGATTTCATTTTTTTTTCACAAAGACTTTTCAAATCAAGGAAGACAAACACTTCATGCCCACATTATATTTTCTAATAAAACGAATGACTACATGTGGCATCAAAATCAATGTTTGCTTAAATGTAAAATAAAACTTTTAATGTTTAACTCAATGAGAAATCACAGGAAATGAAAGACTTAATTTCAATAATTTAGTTACATATATCTGGCTAGTTCCCAGACAGCACAAGTGCCTCCACTGAAATTTTATAATACTAGAGTGAGTCATGTCTGTGCTAAAAAAAATAAAAATAAAAAATTATCTGCAATAACATGCTTCAGAATAAGGATACAGCTAAAAATGTGCATATATATTCCAGGATATACAGAACATGTATTATTAGTTTATTCTTATCTTACATTCTAAATTTACAAAGTCAGCACAGAACAAATAAAAATGATGATACTTCAGATCAAAACTGATGGAAATAGTGATCCTGTGGAAACTTGGGGAAATTATTCTTCCTGCCATCTACACAGGGCATCGCAAGAAACAAAAACAACAAATCTAGCTTTATCTCTCACATACACAATTATTGATCAGTATTGATGTTCAAAACTACAGATAATTCAAATTTGCAGAACCGAGTTTCCCTATGAGCTGATTAATCAACTTCTCAACACAGTCAATAAATTTATTTCCTGTAGGCGAAGACAGCTGTTGAATTATAGATTGAAAACTGAAAAGGGTTCAAATTTCTCTCTCTCTCTCTCTCTGCGCCATCCTTTGTAATTTAATATTTTATGATTACAACATAAACTACAGATGGTCTGTGTACACAAGTGAAACAAAGGAACTTAACAAAAAAACTATGTACATAATCTACACAAAACAAAATTTTTAACCCAACATACAACAGACATTTCATTATTCACATAATCTGTAAATGTTAAAAGTAGCGTTTTCAGGAAGCAAATATTCAGTTCTATACATGTGTGTATTTGTGTGTTTGTGTACATGTGTGTATGTGGTTATTGTGTGTGTGTGTGTGTGTGTGTGTGTGTGTGTGTGTGTGTGTGTGTGTGTGTGTGTGTGTGTGTGTGTGTGTGTGTGTGTGTGTGTGTGTGTGTGTGTGTGTGTGTGTGTGTATATTGTGTGTGTGTGTGTGTATGTGTGTGTGTGTGTGTGTGTGTGTGTGTGTGTGTGTGTGTGTGTGTGTGTGTGTGTGTGTGTGTGTATGCATGAAAATGTGCATGTGACTTCTGTGCCTATATGACCAACTACTTCTGTTGTAAGAAACAGTGTTGTAGTCGAGTCACCACCTTCCAAGGCCAAGACCGAGTCCGAGTCACTACCTTCAGAGGCCGAGGCCGAGTCCGAGTCACTATTGTCCGAGGCCGAGTCCGAGTCACAACTCTCCGAGGCCGAGGCCGAGTCACCAACTTACTAGCCTTTTGACAAGGCATTGTGGGTGTGGGTGTGTCCCTCATGCCTTTAAAGCCTCTGAGCAGTAGTTGTATCCTGTGCGCCTAAAAAGAGACTAGTTCTGGTAAATATAATGCCTACACTCCTGGCGCACCGAAAGACTGGCTGTTCACCACTCTCACTCACTGGTGTAGTCACTGGGGTTAGCGCGGTTAGTCTAGTTCCAGGTGCTAGTGGGGACTTGCGCTAACGGATGATATCATTAAGCCCAGAGGCCTTGATCAAATGCTACCAACTTACGAAATAATGCAATATTTTAGGGCATAATTTTAACCCTTAAAATTGCTTTGAAATCTTGCAATCAATTAAAGCCACTGGCTAACATTGTGGAGCTCCAAGTTAAAAAATTGTTAAACTTTGATATGTGAGCTACAGAGTAGTGTTCAAATGGACATATAAACACCCTAGAATACAAAAGTGTGGAAAGTTATGCAGCCTCTGGCATGGTATGCATGAATAAGCAATTAGTACTCCACCCGACTACAAATTAGTCAGATCTACACACAGTAAGTCTATGGGAGGAAATGGGCAGGTGAATCTGGTCAACTTGCGTGCTTGTAGATTTTCATTCATTTAAAGCACTAAATCGTTACTTTGAAGTACAATTTTTTTAGGGCTTCATTTTTAGACCTTACCAAAGACAACTAGAGCATGGAAGATTATGTAGCTCACAGTTTTTAAACTCTGGTAAATGTTAGCCTGTGGCTTTAAACACAATCTTTCAACCAATCAACCATTCATTCAAATCAACCAATTACTGAAATTTATCAATTTGGGAAAAATTAAAACAAAATAAAGCAAAAACTCTTGACTTTGAGGTAAACAATATTTGATGTAATCGTAAAATGACTAAATCTACTTCAGAACATTCAGCTGCTAATGAACGGGCATCAACTTTCACCGTGCCTTTCTTGTTGCAGTATAGAGCTGTGACATCATAGACAAACATTGACCCATATGAATAATTATGTGAAACTTACGAGCTGGGTACAATAAAGTCATATCGATCAGAAGGGAATTTACTGAGCTTCAAGTTATATAAGGATTTCCATAATTCTTGAAAATACTTCAAAATCCATGTCCAAACAAATCAAACAGGGTTTATTCTTAGGTTCACCAAATTATATAAAATCTTGTGGCCTCGACCTGGCCTCGACCCAAATCACCGAGGCCGCATGGTACGAGGCCGAGGACGAGTCCGAGTCATGGGATTAAAAGGCCGAGGCCTGTCAAAGTCGGCCTTGAGTCCTCCATCCCTGGTAAGAAATGAATTTATTTTTATTAGGAGTGAAATATCTGTAGAAAAATAAATAAACAAATAAATATGAAATCAGACCTGGTTCTCTCAAAAGTAGGCAAAAGTGCCAAATGAATCTAATTTATGTTTCAAGACTTACTCTATCCTTATCAATTTATCACCAAATTATCTTTACTGAAATGTACAGAACATACTGCAATACATACTTCAGAACGTATCATTTGGACAAGATGATCTGGCAGATCAAAACTGTTTTGAAATAATTGTAGACAGAAGGATTATACAATAAGTAATTCTACACTAATTTACCTTGTGAAGTGAATATCCTGATTCGAATATGATTGGTGGCAGCAGTACAAGAAAGAATGTTGTTGGGTCGAGGATTTCATCTTGCTGTAAGGGATTCAGGAAATAAAAGAAGATACACTCAAAATTATTTAAATTAATGTCGTGGGTGATAAAGTCTTGAACATCCAGCAAATACATGTATTTCTGTATAACACCAACATGAAGAACAGATGACGGTCAAATACAACAAGCACAAGTGGACAAAAAAAGGATGGCCTGATGACATCAAAGACTGGACAGGAAGAAATGGAGAGTGCTGGTGAATGATTCATGACCCCTGACCCTCAGATATGAGGATGGGAATAAGATAGGAAACAGAGACAATGCTGATTGGTATCAAAGGTGTTAATCATATGAAAATATTGGGGGGGGTTTTCCCCCCCCCCCCCCAATAATTTTAACAACTTGAAAAATTCATAATATGCAATGCAAATATATGTTATATTGGAAAGCAAAACCATTAAACATGGCATAAAAATACTATTAAACATACAATATTGTCATTTTTTCGGCGTGCTTTGCGCGCAAAAATCTGTGTTACAATTCTGCGCGTCGAAAATTTTGGACATTTTTTCACTTTTGCCCCCCCAATCCAAAACATGGATCGACGCCCCTGATTGGTACATGTACATGTATGTTGAGCCAAAAAAAGAAATTTGGCAAGCTGTGACTTTGACAAAGAAGTATATTGCTTCGTAAGCTGACTCATCAGTGACATCGCTTTTCAAAACTTTGTCATCATTTTTTTTAAATCAGTACACAAGATAAAAATACACAATGCAAAACATAACAGGGAAGTACATGTAACAACTCAGGTCGAAGCACAAGAGCTATATGCAATCTGCAGTAACAATTTCATATTTTTGAAATTATTTTTTCTCTAATAATCTCTCAATGAATCTGTAGTTTGATTTATCTACATATCCATGTGTCTGCTCACTTGGAATAAAACATATTTTAGTGATTAAAAATAAACATCACAATCTCATCCCTCCACAAAATCTAATTTTGAACTCCTCTGTGCCTGTTAACATTGTCATGTATCTTACATGCATACATTTATTGTTACACAGTTCTGAATATAAAACAAAAACAGAGCCATTTCAGTTCCGTGAGTATTGTTTAAGAAACATGTACCCAAGCATTTGAATATTCAGATCCTTAAAAAATGTAATTTAGGATTACAGCTCTACACAAAGTCAAACATCAGGTCAAAGATTAAAAGAATGACACTGTTTATGTTTGCATCCCACTCTTTATGAAGGGCAGTAATGAAGTTCTTCCAATCCCTATAACAAATATTTGTTCTTGGGTGAAACTTTGATTTATGAATGGTATCATTTGATCAAAGCAGTACAAACAGCTGAACTAGATTGGAATGCACCCTTCAACTGACAGGACCCTGCTCCCAAGCCTAACAATACAGTTCAGTTTTAGTTTAAAGAGACTGAACTGGGACTAGTTACGAACCAGGCCAATTTTACACTGATTGCAATGGGGCTAATTATATGTGGCCATACATGTATCTCGAGGCCCCATAAACCAAATCCCACCAAATTTTAGCTGTGGATGTTTTTCATTATGCTTTCCCAAGATATGGTATCCACTATAATGAGATGCAAAAAGAGTTTTTTCATGATGTCACACTTCTGTAGGAATTCCAGGCAGATTATAATTTGCGTAGTATACAAATAACGAATGTTTACAAGTGCAATGGACAGAATATTTCATGAGGTGAAAGATGAAATAAGGCGCAGCCTCGTTGAATGGATCAATAATTTCATCTTTCACCGAATGAAATATTCTGTTCATTGCACGAATGAAAAAAAACATAATGTTCATATGACACCTAAAATAGTTCCTTGTCAATTGACGCTTATGAATTTAGAAACAAGAGAGAATGGACTTACGTTTCGGTGTGCGAGGAAGATCTCAGAGTGCTGCACTGAGCGCTGGCGCACTGCCGTCCATGCTTGATCACATGCACACTGCAAACGCAAGCATTTTATGTACGTAGTGTGCCGGGGTCTCCGCGCACATGCAAATGGACAAAATCGTATGGATCCAAGATTGCACAATAAATGGAGCCACAATTGCACGAATGATGACATACATGTAATAGTAAAATGGGACAAATGATCAATATCAAATAACCAATCAAATGACAAGGATCTATTAAGGTGTCATATAAAGTAGAATAAACAACGTATAGTGAAGCTTATTGGGTCCGCGGTTAATAACCGAACAAGACCCCAAATTTTGTTATGATGCCTTCACAACCAAAAGAAATTGCACAAAATAATGGCATTCTAAAGTTTACACAAAAGAACTTTATTTTGTTTTAATTCACTTTTTAGTTCCTGTCAATTTGTATGTTACATGTATTTATGTATAATTTGATGAATAAAATTAATAATGATCATAACTAATAGAAACAGGATTTCACATAGAAATTGCACATGTATATTTACACACAATATTACTAGAAATATTTTTCTTCCGCTCATTTGCCGGAAATTCCTGAAGATTTTCCTCTTTTCAGAAAAACTGGAAATCCAGAAATTTCCCGAAATGTGACATCTCTGATAAATGAAAAACAAATTAGCAAAACTCTACTGTAACACTCTATAAACCCCAAATATTGTTGAATTTACAGTTTACTCACCGAAAAATCATACTTGATGTTGGTGTGTTTGAGTGCCAGGAAGATAAGCCCCACCAGAAGACCAAGGCAGACCACAGCTACACTCTCAGGGAGGTAGTGGAACTTTAACTTGATGAGAAGATGGACCAGCAAGATAGAGAACCCTGGTAAGGCAGAAGAAAGAGAAAGAATTCATACATCATGGAAGGATTACAGAGGTTTATTGCCACTTGGTCTGGAGCCATTTGGCCCCATACAATACATGTATGCTGTTAACTCCCATTATCCCAACCCAAACCTGTAAGGCCATGGATGCTCACAGTTATTGTTCTTGTTTTAGCCTTTCATCAGATTGTCACATTAGTGTTGAATTTCAACAGCCTTAGACAAATTGATTTCAGAATCAGAAGTCTATCAAAATACAACCCTTATTATAGGAAGAATTAGAAATAATATTTTCAGGTCCCTTGAACCAATCTTGTGGACTGTAACGTAATGTAGACACCACACACAGTAAATTACTGGATATGCTAAACAAAACTCCCACTGTATCTATAGGCTTTGCATGTGACATTCTGGTTGTGATATTGGAAGGGTTAATGTAAGATGAACTGAAAGGAATGGAATATCACTCCTACCTAGAATGGCAAGGATGAAGAAGAGTGCCATGCTGCTGGAATGCTCCTCCTCAGCTGACCCTATGTCTGGCAACTGTTCGTCCACTTCTGCTGGCTTGGTGGTGGTGGCGGTGGTGGTGGGTCGGACCGTACTACTTGTGGTGGTGCCATTTCTGCTGTCGTTGCCTGACCTGTAATCATTCAGAATTGAGTCATCTTTAAGTTTCCCATAAAAACAAACTTAAGACTAAGAAAACCTTTGAAGGTAAGCAATGCCCCCTCCCCCTCCATGTACGGTGTACCTCCATCACCTCTGACTTGATTTCACATTTTCTCCATATTCTGCTTTTCAACTTTTTGGAGACCGTATGTGACAAGCAAGGGTATCTCCCTCCTTTTGGCAGTCGAACGTAATGCTGTACACATGCGTGACCAAAAAAACACGTTTAAAGGGGTGTTTTTTCAGTTTTAGACGCGGACCGCGCGTGCACGCGTTAAGGGTATCAAAAACACCGATTTTCTAAAAAAAAGGGTGGTTTTTAAAGACGTGTTTAGGGTAGATCTAACGTTATAGTTTTTTCCCCTGAAGCTTTTACTTGAAAAACTGGTCAAACGTATTTAGGGTATTTTTTCCCCAAGCTTTTTCCTCATGTTTCTGAGTGTATACAACCCTGCGAAACAACAACTTGTTTAGGGGGCCAAAATGTGTAAATGAAGCACGCGAAACTTGTTTAAGGGTTATTTTTGCACACAGAGAAAAACCTCGTTAGGGGTTTCTGGAAATAATTTGTCACAGCCATGTGTACAGCATTATGTTTGACTGCCTCCGCCCCCCCCCCCCNCCCCCCCCCCGGGTATCTGAGCTACATAGTAGTGTTTGAATGGACAAATAAACACCCTAGAATACAAAAGTTTGGAAATTTATGCTGCCACTGGCAAGAGACATGAATGATGTAATACTTGGGAGAGTACAAAATACCCTAGATCTACACACAGTAAGTCTACAGGAGGAAATGGGCAGGTAAATCCGGTCAACTTACGATTTTCACTTGTTTAAAGCACTATAAATAATCATTTTGAAATACAATTTTTGCAGGGCTTTATTTTTAGACCTTATCAAAGACAATGGTAGCATGGGAAATCATGTAGCTCAGACTTTTTTAAATGGAAACAATGTTATACACTGCCTTTAACTACAATAAAATGACAAAATGACTTGGACACATTTGGGGACACACTCAAGTTTGAGGTGTTTTTACAGCTACAAACCTAGTACTTATTCCCCTGAGTCAAACAGGTAATCTGTAGCCATATTATTTGGAATGTTTCTGTTCTTGTTGGTTTAGAATGTCAGTTACAGGAATGTTCATCCTAAAGTCACCAGCATAGGGAATACACAGGGGCTGAGTTGAGGGTGATTTAGCCCAAAAAATTAACAAAATAGCCCCCTAAAGTCAATTTTCAAGTATGAAAGTAGGATATTTATAAGTAGTAGAAGAAAATGAAAACATGAGGAATTATGGTAAAAAACTCTTAAGATTGGTGAAGAAGCAGAAATCTGCAGAAACAACTTTTCCTTCACAAACAGGTGATGATGAATACATGTAGTTATAGTACTCTCAGTCTCAGCAATAACCTGTTAAGACTACTCAACTCCAAACAAATAACCTACCGCAAAGGTTTTTTTTTTAAGGGGGAGGGGAAAAAAAGTAGGAAAATAAGGATCTTCGCAAAAACGTAGGTATTATTATCGCTTTGGACTCAGGATCGAGGAGCTAGAAGCTGTTCAAAGCAAAAAAATCTTTGCCAAGACTCGTGTACTGATGTGGCTCTGCCTCTTTTTGCAAGTTTAGCATTAAGTCCACTGTATAAATGATGACCAGACAACTTTAAATACTGACTACTGACTTTCAAATTTTAGTGTCACAGGTAAGCAAAGTAACATTCTCAGTGACTATACGCAACAAAAGTGAACTGGATAGACTATAAACTTGTGTATGATATCAATGTTTGATATATTCCATCGCTAGACTTATCCCGCACCGGTAGACATTTTAAGAATCCTAGTTTGAATGTGTTGTTGCTGGTTTTTTTTTTTCATATAATTAATCTTATTTTTGTCACCTATACCTGTTATTTTGTCTAGTGTATATTCGTATTCAAATTTTGTGTGTATAATATTTATTTATTCCACGTATGTCATTTATAACTGTAGTAATACTACTGTCAACTCGAGCAAACATGTAAATAATGATTTTATTTTTAGTACCTTAAACTTGATGCATTTTCTACCTTTTTGGGCAATTGATAACGACGACGAATTTATTGGTGATCCGTGTAAACACGGATCACCATAGATATTAGTAAAATCTTTCTTATATGATTATTTTTTATTCACGTTTCCTTTTTTGACCATTTCTTGTTTAGCACGATATCTCACTTAAGGCCAATCATCAATCATCTTGTAACTTACATAGTTATGTCACGTCGTCAACACCTCAACCACGAATTATTTCTTCCGTGTGATCACTTGCCGTGAGCGTTCATCTAATGACGTGCATTAGTAAAAAAAGCTTAGAGTTAACATTATATTTTGAATATCTCGACGCGGCGTCGATAAAAACCAAACTTGGCATAGGGTCAAGTTTCAGCGTCACTGGTCATCTATTGGTCCAAACACTTGCGCGCGTGCCGCGTGCGTTATCACACTGCGGTGTACGGCGCGCATTTCAAAAAATAAAAATGCTCCAAATGATTTCTCTTATTAAAGTATATGATGATTTAGGTCATTGGAGCATTTAGTGCGCGTGCGCAGTACGCGCGGCGTTTTTTTCGCGCGCACCCCTTTTCCACGACTGAAAAACGTATTCTTTTTTCATGGAGTTAGATGTCTGACGTGAATTCTACAATCGTTTAGAACCCTTTCCCGACCTCAGGACCCAAAATATGCTTATATGCCAAAAAATATAATATTGCAGCGGCGCGCATTGCGCGTACATGTATTTGGAAAAATGGGACTTTTTTAAAAATCGCTGATAACTCTCTAGAATTAACGGTGACCCGTATTTTTATTGTCGTATATTTACTAGCCTATGATATTTGTGGATAGGTGTTCAGATATCATTTATGCAATGTCTTCGTGAGTCATCTATGGACGTCACAAGAGAAAATCGGGTTGTGGCAATATTCATCACTGGAAGTTAGATGTGATAAAGCTAACTGGTACACAGTCACCTCTCAGGGTCAAAGGGTCATCCACTTGGTGTCATCATATTGCGTGCGGCGAGTCAACGAACGAACTCGTAAGCGGGCACGCCGAAATATTAAGCTAATTTTTGACAATGAAGTTAATGGGTGAAAAGGGGGGACGCTTCAACGAGTTATGTACGCCATTATAGACTGTCAAATCTCTTAAGTTACTGATCGGAGCAATTACTAGCGATCACAATTCGTTCAAGATGCGAAATTAAATCTAGTTTGGATATTGTATCATACATCACATAAGCATATTCTGTCATGCGACACATTAAATAGTTGTTCTTTAAGTAATCCATTTGATATCGATAATTGTGATGAATTTACTGGTTCTTTAAATTTAAGCAATGTAGATCAATGTAAGTATTACCTTCCACACGAATTCAACAATCAATACAACTCGAATGATCGGAAAAGATTTAGTTTATTACACTTTAATTCTCGTAGCCTAAATCGCAATTTTGCTTCAATTGACGAATTTATATCTCTCCTTTCTGTTCAATTCGCAGTGTATGGATTTTCAGAGACCTGGTTAAATGATACAAATAATGTACTTATCCATAAAGATTCATATCGTTTTTTAAATGTTAATAGATCCAAGGGAAAGGGTGGGGGTGTTGCGTTATTGGTCCACGATAGTTTAAATTTTAAAGTTAGAAATGACATTGCAAAAGAAAATGATAATTTTGAAAATTTATTCATTGAAATTGATCCGCCTGGCAAAAAGAATATTATTGTTGGAATATTATACAGGAAACCCAGTTCAAATATTAATGATTTTACTGTCTCCTTAAGCAATATATTACATGAAATACTCACTGAAAACAAATTAGTTTATTTAATGGGAGATATTAATATTAATCTTTGTCATAGTTCCTCGAAACCTGTAAATGAATTCCTAGATATGATGTCAAGTTTTTCTATGTTTCCTCTCATTGATAAACCCACTCGGATCACCAGTAATACATCATCTCTAATTGACAATATTTTCACCAACGATATCTCATCTCGCATTACTCCTGGCATAATTTATTCCGATATCACTGACCATTTTCCTGTTTTCCAACTATGTGATTCAAATATTTCTTTTAATTATAATAATGTTGAATTTGTTCATTGTTTTCATAATAGCCCAAAGTTTATTGAAAATGTGAAAAATGAACTAAGCAACACCTCTTGGGAAAATGTTTTTGATGGAAACGACCCAGAAATTATGTATAACCGTTTTATGATTATTTTACAAAACGTCATTGAAAAGTCCTTCCGTAATAACTCTCTCAGAAAGAACAAATGTATAATCAAAAAACCCTGGATAAATACTCAATTACTAAATGAAATTAAGAATAAAAATTCCCTTTATAAAACCTATTGTAATAACAAAACGTCAAATAATCTTAAAAAGTACAAAAAAGTTCGTAACAAAGTTAACACTTTACTTCGGAGGGCTCGCAGGAAATATTTCTTTGACAAATTAAATAAATTTTCGAATAATATGAAAAAGACCTGGACGATTATCAATTGCTTATTAGGTAAATCGAAAAGCAAATACCCTTCATACTTTAGTTTTAATGATCAAATTTTAACAGATAACAAAGATATCGCAAATTCTTTCAATTTTTA